>JASAND010020433.1:0-29720 GCA_030248195.1 Trissonchulus latispiculum
ATGTCACGTCCCAAACCCGAAATCGCACAAACTAGTTCTGTGAGGCTCAAACCTCACAAAACCTGTTCTGTGAGGCCTTGTCTCACAAAACTAGTTCTGTGAGGTTCAAGCCTCACAAAACCTGTTCTGTGATGCCATTTCTCACAAAACTAGTTTTGTGAGGCTACTTCCTCACAAAACCCGAAATGATTGTACACTCAATATTATATTGCTATTTTAAAAGTTTATTGATGTCTTATAATTCCATGACTTCCTGATTTTCAATGAAACTTTTCAACAACAAATTCCATCAATTCAGATTCTTAAAATATGTTTTCACTATTTGATGCCCGAGTGCTGGCCAAGCTCAAATTTACTGATCTTGCAAATTTGCATGCATTTGCATTTGATGCATGCAAATTTTAAGTGTGCTAACAACGCAGTTTTTAAATTTGTCTGGCGGTGAACGTCTCATCACTTTATTGCGGTCCTCCATCAAAATTAAAACAGAGTTATCGCGGGCTGGAGCTAAATGTTTGGAAAAACTATTTTACAAATATTGTAAATTGTAAATTATACTAGTGTTGAAATAAAGTTTAATTAAGTTGACGCCTAATTAAGCACGGTAGACGAATAAAAATAGTAAATTCCAGCTCGCCAACGTGGACAAATAGCTAAAGAACGGCCAATAGCTTACGCCAAAAAACAGCCAACGGCCAACGAGCGGCCAACGGCCAACCAGTTGGCCGTTGGCCATTGGCCGTTGGCCGGCCAACGGCCAGCCAATTGGCCGTTGGCCATTGGCTGTTGGCCGGTCAACGGCCAATGCCGGCCAACGACCAACGGCCAATTGGCCGGCCAACTTCAAACTCCGGCCAAGCCAAGCGAAGCCAACCATGGAAATTTTCGGCCAATCCCAACACTACACCAATTGAATTTGAACAGAAAAATATATAAACAAAATTTTATTTAAATTTTTATATATATAAATTTAGACTGTTAAGTAAGTGAACAAGTATGGTCAAAGACTTGGATCAAGTAAACAATGTCCCCCCAAGCATCAATTGGGGGAGATAGTTTTGTTGAGGCTTACATCTTACATTAGTTAAAATATATGTCGGAACGCACCTACAAAAAAATTGAGCTAAATTGGTAAAGTTTTGAGAAAGTTTACTTGATCCAAGTCTTTGACCATACTTGTTCACTTACTTGACATTCAGTCTAAATTTACATAAAAATTTAAATAAAATTTTGTTAATATATTTTTCTGTTCAAATTCAGTTGGTGCTTTCCTTGATATATCGAAAGCTTAATATTTTAGTAAATTAAATAACTAAAGCAGTATATAATTTGAAATTTTGGAAATTTGGAAATAGTGAAAACATATTTTAAGAATCGGAATTGATGGAAATTTGTTGCTGAAAAGTTTCATTGAAAATCAGGAAGTCATGGAATTATAAGACGTCAATAAACTTTTAAAATAACAATATAATATTGAGTTTACAATCATTTCGGGTTTTGTGAGGAAGGTGACCTCACAAAACTAGTTTTGTGAGAAATGGCATCACAGAACGGGTTTTGTGAGGCTTGAACCTCACAGAACTAGTTTTGTGAGACAAGGCCTCACAGAACGGGTTTTGTGAGGTTTGAGCCTCACAGAACTAGTTTTGTGCGATTTCGGGTTTGGGACGTGACATATACATAAGAATATATTCTGAGCAGGGTTTTAAAGTGTCATTAATTTTACTCTGTCAACAGTGAGAACTGTTTTTCTTGATCAGGGCAGGATGAAGCTTGCCTGATTTGCTGATATGTTTTAGTGGAGGTCGGTCCCTCACTTTTCGGCACGCCCCCAGCCGCCTTTTCAGTGTCAAATTTACCAACATTTTCTCAATTTTTAGCTAATTTGTGAACTTAAAAGCTCATTTTGAGTTTAAATACAACGATTTTTGCGTTTTTCCCTTAAAATCAGGGTTTTCTTGGTTTTCGGATTTGCGTCAACCTTGCGCCCCGCTAAGTTAAGTTGCGTCCGGTTAAGAAATTTTGCGCCCAGGTAGAATTTTGTTTTATCGTGTTTTCTGTGCAAAGAATTGTTTTATTTATAAAACTTTTGATAATTTATTTTGTAACACTATTTAGACTATTTAGAAAGTTGATGCTGCTTAACAGTTACGCACGATTACAATGGTACCTATAGAATACAGATATGGCCAATGTACACGGCGGGGTCTGGGGGGATCCCCCAGAAGTTGAAGAATTTTTTGCATTTCCAGAACAATCCGTAATGGAAATGTTTAAAAAGATTTTATTTGGCACCTGTTGCATCTAACAATACCTTGAGTAATTTTAAATTTTATTGACGCACATTCCGATGTTTCAATGTTATAGATAAACTAATTACAGTATTAAAAATTAATGAAATGGTTATTAAATTAATATCACTAAGAAGAAAGGTAGTAAATATGAAAACATAAATTCCATTTTCAAAACTGAGAATTAGTGATCCTGAAAAGGTCATTGTAAAAGATCAGCGGGAGCCCCCAGAAGTTGGAGATTTTTTGCAGTTAGGAATAAATCCGTCATGGAAATGTTTAAAAGAATTAAATTGGTATCTATTTATAACTAAAGCATATAACGCTATGTCATTCTTTGCGTAAATTGCAGCTGCAAATTTTTGTATTTTGAATAAAGTCAGTATCAATAAACAAGAGCGTGTATGCGTGGGTGATATTATTCTTCAAAATGTGTTAAAAACTCAAATGTTCACGATTATGCACATTGTATTGTTTTACTTATTGATGTGAAATTTGAGTTCAAAAAGATCTATGGATATATACAGGTGGACAACGACTGATTAAATAACATTGAGACATGATCGTGCATCTTGGCATTCCATGACAAAGTGGTAAACACCAGGGGTCTGGGGGGAGCCCTCAGAATTCGAAGAAATCTTTGAACGGGAAAATTGGTACTGGAAACATTTAAAGTTTTTACTCTTACAAAAGTGAATTTTCTCTCGAAATAATGTTGCGTCTCGCTTGCGTCCTGTTAAAATTTCGTTGCGTCCGGTTAAGAAACCTTGCGTCCAGACGCACATCTGGACGCAACAAGCACTGCTTATATGTGCTAATGTTTTGCTACACCTTTGGGTATATTTATACGTTCGGCTTGCTCCTCCTCCACTTTCTGAGCCTTAAGCAATGCCAGAGTTGTTAAATTTATTAATTAAAAGTTTGTCGAAAATCTTCTAATAACGGTAAATGCAATCCACCTTCACCCTTCTAATACGGATGCACACTTTTTAATTTCGAATAATCTTGCGTTTTAGGTAGAACCACTGGTCTGGAGAGGTGGAGACTTTGATTGGTTACATTTCTGCCAAGAAAGTTAACTGTTGACTACTGAACAATCGTTGTTACTGTCTTTGTTTAATTGTTTGTTTCTGTGAATATTATTAATTTTAATAAAATACGTCTGTCCACTGCACCTGTTCCCAGTAGTATTGGAAAGTAAGAAAACTTTCGGGGCCGAGCCGGTCCGTGGGTTTTCATGGTGTTCAGGGCCACGAGGGCCGGACCGGGCCCCACACATTTCTACGGGCATAACGTTTCGCAGCGTCCAAAATCAGTCCGTACGGTTCTGTGATTGCATGTGTTGGTGCATTCCTTGGGTGTGCCCATGCATGTATTTGTGTTACAGGCACTGAAACTTGCCGTGTCACTGAAATTTTCATTATGGGAAACCTGAAACTGAAACTGGCATATGCTAAAACAACAAGACCATGTTTCATGTTAAACTAAACTACTCTATAATTAAGCATAAACTAACGTCTTTTCCCACTGCTTTACAACGTTAACCACCTTGAATTCAAACATTCAAAATCGTACATAATTTAATTGCATTTTATGCGAGCAAAACTCATATAGCTAGCTACTTTGGGTCTTTCCCATTACACCCTTCCCCCACCACAAAAAAATTTTCGACCACACTGAGTTCTAATATCGCAAAATTTTTTTGATTCAGCTTTTCTTTGGTTCTGTATAAGCCAAAGGTAAAGCTTAAGATGTAAGCTTATACTGAGTAGTGTTGTGCATTGTAGTGCTGGGACCGGTTCCGATTTTTGAAACCGGTTCCGGTTCCGGTTCTTGACTACCGGTTCCGGTTCCGGTTCCGGTTCTAGCTACCGGTTCCGGTTCCAATTTGTGTTTTTGATAAAAAAGCTAAAATCACACGATTTTTTATTTTTTTGACAATTGCTATAAAAACTTAATATATTTAACTGCACAAAGCTATGAACGTGTTTTTAAACAGTGTTTTTGCTTACTTTTTACTATTTATATACAAATATTTACTGTGAAAAAGATATGGTTTGTTTCATTTTTACCAATATGTTGTGGAAATTTTAGCTACCAGAGCTTACCAAAATACTAAGTATTCTGAATCTAGATAAACATTTAGCTACTGCCCTTCAGAAAGCGAACGTCGCACAGAACTTTCCTCGACCAATTTCAAGCAGTCCAATAAAATTTGCTTATCGATTCAGCAACTACAGTTACAACATTACAAAGCTTAATCATTGAAAAAGCAGCTAATCTCATCTCGGGATCGAAAATTTTTTGAGATCGAAAACTATAACAGAAAACATTGGGGAAAATCGTTGAACGAGAATTAAAACTTTTCGAGCAATTATGCAGCGCACAGGTACAACTAACTTCATACCTTTGAAACCAAAAATTGTATGTTACAATAAATAAAGTCAAGCTACTAAGTTTTTATTTTACGTAGAATTTGTTTTAACTTTTGTAGCTGAAATAAACAAATTTCTAACAAAAGAGCGCTATTCCCTATCAAATCCTAAACCTATATATCGCAAAAAGTACTAAAATATGACTATGAAGTATGAAAACTTTTAATGGACCATCAAAGGCATTCTTTTTCGGCAGCGCTAGCCAATTGCTATTAATTAAATAAGAACGGGATCTCAGGGATACTGTTGCTCAGCTTAACCCTTAATCTGGAGTTGCGCCTTCAGAATACTGGTTTGCTTCAGTTGAAGTTTGCACACAAAAATTGCAGAGGCAACAGCTAAAGCTGGAAGAGTTGCCGTAAAGCAGCAAATCCTTCATGCTTACCTTTGTCATCCTTAAAGAAGAGTTAACACTGAATACACCTTAGTTTTTCTTTTTCTATAACCTTTTCAGAAAACTTAAAACATTGACTGAAAACTGTTATTAAAGACATCGTAAAATTGATATCAAATCTTCTGAAATTTACACAACAAGTCTTTCAAAAATAAAATTTCATATCTAAATAGAAGTACCAGAATAAAGTTAAATTCCAAATGCTAAATTCAAATTCATAAGAAAATTTTAAAATTTTACAAAATAAACCTTGATTGAAGTTTCAAACAGCCAAAATTAACACTAGAACCGGCCGGTTCCAAAAGCCACCGGTTCCGGTTCCGGTTCCGGTTCTAAAAATCCTACCGGTTCCGGTTCCGGTTCCGGTTCCGGTTCTACCGGTTCTTTTGGAACCGGTCCCAGCACTAGTGCATTGGCCGGTGCGGCCAATGGCTGGCCGTTGGCCGAAAAAATCTCGGCCAGTTGGCTTGGCCGGCCATTGGCCGTTGGCCGGCCAACGGCCAATTGGCTGGCCGTTGGCCGATGGCCGGCCAACGGCCAACTGGCTGGCCGTTGGCCGTTGGCTGGCCAATGGCCGAGTGCTGGCCAAGCTCAAATTTACTGATCTTGTGCGTTAACTGTGTTGAAAAATTTAATTTTGCTGCATAATATCATAAAAACATGTTGCTGTATAAATGTTACATTAGATATAGTACTACAGATTTTCACTTAGATGTTGACAACTTTTAGCGTTTTTTACAATAAAATTTGCTAATTGCATGCAAATTTTAGGTGTGCTAATAACGTAGTTTTTAAATTTGTCTGGCGGTGAACGTCTCATCACTTTATTGCGGTCCTCCAGCAAAATTAAAACAGAGTTATCGCAGGTTGGAGCTAAATGTTTGGAAAAACTTTTACAAACATTGTAAATGTAAATTGTACTATTAAAATAAGGTTTAATTACGTTGACGCGTAATTACGTACGGTAGACGAATAAAAATAGTAAATTCCAGCTCGCCGACGTTGACAAATAGCTAAAGAACGGCCAATAGGTTACGGTCAAGAAACAGCCAACGGCCAACCAGTTGGCCGTTTGCCATTGGCCGTTGGCCGGGCCACGGCCAGTTGCCGGCCCTCGGCCAACGGCCAGCCAATTGGCCGTTGGCCGGCCCTCGGCCAACGGCCAATTGGCCGGCCAAGCCAGGCCAACCATGGACATTTTCGGCCAATCCCAACACTAATACTGAGCTAACGAACAGCTGAATCGAAAAACGACATCATATTCGTGTTCTACGACCCTGAAAACCCTGTACGCAACTTTCAGCAAATCGGCGAAAATAGTTCCTCGTGTTCCCCCCCTTGCGAATCGCAAAAAAATTGAATGAAACAATTAGATGGGTAACACCAAGAGTACATTATATATAAAAGTGTGCCTAGGCAGGCACACTCTATGTCATCAGAGCAAAAATTATGCTCTATTCGCAAACGGCCCACCACACCCCGCAAATCAGACCCTGCTGAACCCCCCCCCTAAAATCAGTACCTAGTCGACACAGGGGTACGTTCGCTCGCTCTATGTTTTTATGTGCTTATGCTCGAAAACCACAGGCAGTGTGTTAGCGAATTTTGTGCCTGCTTCGAGCTTTAGAACACAAATTCTATGAAGTGACGGGTCTAATTTGCGGGGGGGGGGTTGGCCGTTATCGAACAGAGCATAGTTTTGCTCCGATAACATAGAAAATGCCTAGTGGCTCACAACTCGAATACAGGAATTAAGATAGATGATATATAAACACTATTACAGTAGTACAGTACAGTGTAATATATAATCTGTACCAGAGTTGCCGAATGATAAACTCTGAGGGATTTCAATTAGACTGCGTGTTGGTTTAAATTTGCTTTAAGTTGTACCATCATGCAAGGCTAGGATAATTTTTAGCCGTTCCGTTGTTGCGTTGCGTATATTTGTTACACAGTCTTTCTAAACCGATACTGTTTTATTTTTAAAAATGAACAGTAAATGTGCAGTGTAGTAAGAACTTTAGGTAGGACTGTAGGTAGCCCAGTTTCCGGGAAGGGACATCTGGCCCCAATTCCGTACAGGTAAAATATAAATACACAGACTTGCGGACAGTACGGATTTGACAATAATTGGACAAATGCACTTTGGACACAGGTTGTAGATTTTCCTACTTGCTATGTTATAATTCAAGCATGAACGGGTTAACTTGGTCACGGTTTGGTCAGAATGATGCACTCACTCACTAGGAGGTCACCTAACGGTATTACTATCTAAGATCTAAACTGAGAACTGAATTTGGGTTCACGACCGTAAATAACTCTCTTATTCAGGTAGTCAGAACTCGTGTATAAAGCCTCTTCTTCAGGTTTTTATGGGCTTAGCCTGTAGTACAATTATAGCGGGTGTAACAGTACAGAAACCAACAAATTAGATATTGCAGGTCAAATACAACAGTTATCCAGATTAATTAACCTGAAATTGAGCAGTGGGATCCTTGGAATCTTTACAGAAGCAGTGCCCTCTATCCAAGGTAGAGCTACTCAGATGGGAGCTTTTGAGATATAAAAATAACAGTGATTTTTTGATATTGTAAACACTGGGGGTCTCCAAAGGGGGTAGCTGTATACCAATAGTTAAAATTTAATTTCGTAAGTTTTAAGTAACACTGGACTCCACCAATAAAGTATAAGAATAGTAGCAGAATAGCAGAAGGTTAACTGCTGGATTCCCATTCAAAAATTGGACTTAATCTGTTGCTACTCGACAGCTATTCTTAAACTTTTTTGGTGCAGTCCAGGGTAAGTCTTCACTCGTCAATAGATGTTCTTCAAGATCTGAGGACACAACTAGAGGTCTACCTACTAATTTTTAAGTGAGAGTTGGGTCCCCTCTCAACTCTCAGAATTTGTGAAAATCTCGTTTTTTTGAAAAGTATGGGCACAGGGCCCTGAAAAGGGCCAAAAACTTCTTCTTGGTTTGTGGCTTGGCATTATATAATCTGAAAATTGGCCCAATGCCCGAAAATACAAAAATATGGCCTTTAGGCTAGGCTAAAGCTAAATTTTACCAGATTTTAACAGACGCTGTCCCAGCGGCTGATTAATCAAATTATTCATTCAAATTATTCTATTCAAATATTTTAATTCTAAATATTGATAAAAACTTAGCCTAAAATTTCCAACCGCATTGTAACGTAGGCGAACATATCTCCCTGTGTTTCGAAAGCAGACTTTTATTTCTGATGGGTTTAATTTGTGGGGGGGGGGGGTCAGCCTTTATCGTGCAGATCATGTCCCCAAGCCTAATAACTAAGAGCTTGACGCTTATCACACTCTTAGTTATTCCATTTGGCTCTTTTATTGGATTTATTTCCTGCTATTAAGTATGTATTAAACTTGGAGCAGATACGTTAGCGTCTTCGCCGATGTTATACTTCTGGGCAGGTATACATTAGATCAATTCTTAGCAGTTTTGCCTGTATGTGAGGTCCCTGCCTCCAGACGGGCGGGTGATGTGCGTGGAGAAATGTGGACTACCCTGGCCCTCGTGAAAACTTAACTCCTAATAATTTATGCAACATTTCGGTCTTGGGCACATTTTGGCTACATTCTTTCTTTTTATTTCTTTCAATTTATTTTCCTTGAGCGGTGGCTGATTTATGATTTACGAATCAAATGTCTGGCTCATTGGCAACTCCAGCAACTGACGCTCACATTGAACTGCATAATTTACGACCATAATAAACAAATTATTAACATGCTCATAACTAATGTGTGAACGACACGATAAATTTTAGATCTGAAGCTTCAAGTGTCTAAAAAAATTTTATCCATGATTTCTGTCTTGGGGCGGTTCATGACAGCCTCAACAAGTAAAAATGGTAATATTTCCGCTAGGGGGGAGAAAACATGGACTGAGAAATGAAATAAAAGGCTTCGCTTTAAACCTTGACCTTCAATACATCAATCATCATGTATGTGTAAATGGAGATCTCAGAAAGAAATAGAAATCAGAAGATCGGAATGGGGTTACAGGCAAATTTTTCCTAGCTACCACTTGGTTACACGTATTGTTTCTTTCAAGGCGTGTCTTATCGGTCCTCAATGCTAATCTTACAGAATTTTTCTCAGTCTTATTATTACTAACTTAATAATTCAAGCATAAACTTCATCCTTAAGATTCTTGCTTTCTTTCACTACTCATGTATTCATCCTTCATGGTTTCCTTAACTTCCTTCCTAGTGAAGTCGGTCTACTATGGGCCCGTATCCAACCACTTCTTAAAACGCTACCTCTTTCACTTCTTATTATCTGACCAAATTGTTAAATTTTCGATTGGCACTCCTTTGATCATCCTGCTTCTTATACAGTACTTCTAACCTTCAGGACACAATTACAATCATTAATGTCAAAATCATAACTTGTCACAGAACTGAACTAGGAGGCAACTGATACAAGTACAATTACAGAATAAAAAAATTACTGACAAGACCTTTGGGTAGCTACTTCCATACTCTTATATAGTGAGCCATGCTATGCATCTATCAAAATGTTTGGCACAGGGCTTTACCTCACTTTCCTGACTTGTCATTAGCACACATGAACGCTTTCTTTATTAATGACGTAGGATCGTTATGAGCGAATGGCAAGAACTGAACTCTAAAGTCAAATTGTTCTGGCGCCCCCGACCAAACTAAGAAATCTGCTTGTCAAGGCAAAACTACCTTGCGCCGGAGCCGGCCCTCCGAGGGTTGTGGCTCAGGGTTCTTGTGGAACATTTAGGTTCGGCCGACGGAGGTGTGCACTTTGCCCAGCGATCAAAAGCGGAACCAGTGTTACGAGCTCGGTCACTGGGTTGAAATATCGACTCAGAGGTAATTTCGATAGCACAAGCGCGGGTGTCGTTTATTTGGCGGAAATCAATATATCAATATATGTTTATTTGCCCTTCCTAATATATGGGGGATCCCAACCCTCCCAGAGACCCCCAATTTTCCAATTTGCCTATTTTCCCGAACTTGGATCCCCCGAAATTTGACCCCCCCCCAAGAACGATTGCAGCGTGTGAAGAATCTGTAATGAAGTTAGTGAGATCCGAATCTCAATCCACTTTGAACTTAATCACACTTAAGGTTAGCACGTCCACTTATCGAAGCGGACTTAGACACAGGATTCCTGAAAGGTGATTTGTCCAAAATCAGGAATTCCCTGTTGCCAACCTTTGTCGGGGTCTTCTTTGTGAGTTCGTTTGATGCACTGGGTTCCAGCAGATCAGTAAGAGGGGTCAGCACTTGCTTTGACCTGATCGCCGGACTGATGATGAATCTTCCAAAACCTGATCAGAACTTACCTTAATTGGTCCTGATCCAATCCTTGTGATGAATTCCTGAATGGCAATCGCGCCTGGCTTTCGAAGACAATCGCGCCTTTTTACACAACACTAAGACTCCAAGTTTAGCACGTCAATGATTTATTATAATTGATACAATTATAACGTGTACACTTCAAAACAATGATAGTAAAATACAATAGGGATAGTTACAAGTTGTGCAGATCAGATACAATTACAGTTCAGTACAGTGTTCAGTTACTGTGCCAGAGTTGCCAGTTACCGGTCGTTTGGTATGGTTATTAATATTATCCTAATTTGGGACAATATTACCCAATTTATGTAAATATAGGAACAAGGTTCAGTGGTACCTCTTCTTCTTCTCTTACTCACATTTGGTCTCTATTACCTAATTATTACACTGTCTCCAATACTCTGCTAATCCATACCTATATGCTTTCTCGTGTACCTATATGCTTGTGCTGTGCGACTCTTTATCCGTCCTTACAAACGGATTATCAAACTACAAACCAATGAAACTACAAATCAGCAAATATTAATTAAATTAAACCTGGGGTCGGACTTTGGGTGAGTCCCCGAATGTTGGACACTGCTTTCCCGAAGGTCCACTCCAACACCTAGCCAGGGTTACTATGCGGAGATGTCTTTTGAGGAATGCAGAAAATGGGGGGAATGCCTGGTTCTGTCTACCTATTCCTAATTAATGAAATGTAGAACAACTACAAAGCTCAGAGATTGGTTCTTCTTCGGGTTCTTCGGTTATCATGAACTCCTGGCTGATATCTAAGCTCAAACCGGAGACAATGGGGGCTTAGCCCCTGAGGCGAAAAGGGTGAACTGGATAAGGTGATTCATTTTCAGAACTGAATTAGTGAGTGATTTTGAATGTTAAAGTCCACTTTACAGTTTGCTCAAATTGACCACAAATCTGAATTCGTCTCTAATCTCGACCTTAGTTACGCTCTAAGTCCACAAGGTACCTACAGTGATTAGGCTCCACAAAAGTTTGACTGATAATCCAAATCAGGGATCACTCCTGGATCCAATAATCGACCAAAATACTGATTCCAAAGAACGTTCTTTGCTTAAGCACTTCCACTGACTGATCCAAGTCTGACTAGCTTACTGGCTCCAATTTCGAACTGGAGACGATCCGCGCACCCATTAAACGACGTTAAAGACGTTAAAACCCATTAGTACAAAGTTATGGTGCGGGAATCGAACCCAGCAACCATTACTCGTTTTTTCTGGTATGCAAAATATTATTGCGGTTCCTTTCCCATTATTCTCATTATTATTATATAGATATAAAATATATATACAAGTAATAAAAATGCTCCTCCGGAGCATGAAAAAGTAATTTGGTGGGGTGGTGGTGAGAGGTTGTTAAATCAAACGAGGACTAGTCTTTAAATTGCTTAATATGGAGCTAGGTGCAAACACAGAAGAGGACTAGGTTGCGGACGAATCAATATGGGCACAGCTTCGTCGAGCAACCCATATTCGCGGACGGAAAAAGGTATATGCATTTTACACACACACACACACACCCACACCCACCCACACACACACACACACACACACACACACACACACATATATATATATATAAACACACACATATATATATATATATATATATATATATATATATATATATATATATATATATATATATAAACACCAGGGTTTCCGATTTGTGAAAAAGCAGAAACCCCTTTTAATTACTTTACTTACAGTGGTAGAATTGTCGATATCTAGCACCGTAACAGGTGAACGTACAGGGACTTAGCGACCAGGTATCCTTGCTCTCGTTGCTGTACATGACGGAGAGACGGTACTTGCACGACCACAGCCCGGGCACAGACTGTTCGCAATAGCGCAAAAGTTTGATGGTCCCATGATAGCTTAGATGCAGCCCATCATGATCGTACAGCCATGGATTCAGTAGCCGTTGACCATTAGCGAGCACCAACCGCTTGTAGACGGAAGCTGTCGGGTTTCACATCCAGCAGGTAGAAACCAGAGGAAGTACAAGCCGCAGCTAAAAGGGACCGGAGGAAGGTGATATCGACCGTCAGTCACCGTTTCCATCCCGGGCTGCGACTCCGGTAGCGGAGGCGAAATGTACGCCCTGCCGGCAAATGGTCCCAGGACTCAACAGAGGTCGCGCAGCTCATCCTCCCAAGAGGCCTCCGGATCACGAAGCATTAGGTTGTTTAAACTAACTACGATGAATCCATAGTTACGCAAGTCAATCTAGCTGATGTTCCGCCTTGCCAGCATGTCACTGAATCGATTCCCGCCAATCACCCCTATATGGCCACCTTCCAAATACCCGAGGTTTCTCAGGATAGAGTTTGTCAAAATAGGCCCCGTACAATTCGGATGGGGCAAAACAAACCTAGAACAGAGGCCATCCAGGGAAAATGGAAACTGTGCCTCGCACTTGTTTCGCAGCTGGTTCAAGAACCGACACAAAACAACCGGGTAATGGCTGGCTCTCATCAGGTCGTCCGGGTTAGCCGGCTCCGTGAAACGATGAGACACGCCACTATCCCAGAAACTGTCTCTCCCAGAACACAGCACCTGATTCGTCCAATGCTGGAACGATGACGAGGTGCGCTGCAAGTGCTGAAATATGAGCACAAGCAGATTGTCCCGTCCCGAGCCAAGGCCCAAGCCGGGCACTCCGGAAGCTTCCTCCCACCACCGTCAATGGGTCTCCACCGAAAGATAAGCTTTTCGTACATGCTTATGCACAGCTACTTTGCCTGGATGGACCCAAATAAGAGCCAGATGCAATAGAACCGAGCAGGGCGGGCACTGTTTGCGTCGATGTAAATGTCGTGGCGATGGTAACGACAGAATGGATGGTCATATTGAGATATGTCAAACCGACTGGAACTGCTTGGAGGAACAGTGGCCATTGAGGGACGCGGCTCATATGGGAATTCGTCATCACTGCTGTGGGCGTCCCAATTGTTCCACCTGTTGGTGGTGTCACTGAAATGATGACTGCGATCAGAAAGACCTCCTGAGAAACCAGAGCTACTGGCTGAAGTAGGTGGGGAACTCCGTGTCCGTAGGTTTGGGGAACTACAAGCGCCGTGATTAGAGCTGTGAATATGATCTGGTGGAAGGATCCGCCCACGACCCCTTGAACCTGCTCCACCACCTTCTCGGGCCTTGACCACGACCGCGTAAGACATTTCCTGAAAGAAAAATAGAAAAATTCAACACCCAAAATGCGACCGAAAATCGAAAAACGTAAAAATTTTCAGATTTGGCTGAAATTGATCTAAAACACTGTCTATTTTTTATATATATATATATATATATATATATATATATATATATATATATATATAGCTGCTATCTATGCTATATATACCTATTGTATGTGCTGAAAATATTAGCTCATAAGACTGAACGAAAGGAAACTTTTAGTTCTGGTGCAAGCTTCTATAAGGCTATAATTTGGCACACACACACACATATATATATATACATATATTTTATAATATATATGTATATTCTCGAATATATATATATATTTGCGCGACTACAATTTTTGGGGGGGGGGGGGGCGGGGGCCCCCAAAAATTTCTGGGGGATTGGAAAAATGGCTGGGTGAGGGGTCACCCCCCCCCCCCAATTACACCTATGTTTAAAACCCCTGCATACTGTTAAGATTACTTCATGGTGCGATGTTATTTAGCATTAGCAATGGCTGAAAATCCTATTTTTGGCAAAAAGTAGGAAAAGGTTTTGGTGAAGGTTTGGGGAGGTCTAAAAAGGGGTCCCGCCCCAAAAATTTCGGGGGAGACTCCAACTAGTTCCCGTTACACCTATGGCCTTGACGTGTCGGGCTCCTATTCTTCAAGATTTCAGCAAATTTGTCCGAATGTGTAGGAATATTTATGAAAAACCTAAAAATTTGAATTTGAAACTTTGTTAAAAACTCTGAAATATTTCGCGAAATCACGACATCTATATTAATCAAATTAAATTATTAAATCAAATTAATTATTAAATCTAATAATTAAATCAATCAAAACTAGCTTGTCGTTGCTGAAAACACAGAAGTTTTCAAAAACAAAACTTACAAAGGAGCCGGAATCAGAGAAGGCAATAAAATAGGACAGGCAAGTCATCACATTAGGTACTTTAAGCAAGCTTGCTTGAAAGCATCTAAACAATGCATGCTTTGAATACATATACACAGCATCAAAACCTAGCGCAATTCATCACGTGACCATTAAGCTTGTGCTTAACTTCAAAATGCAGCAGCTTAAACGACGTTAAAGACGTTAAAACCCATTAGTACAAAGTTATGGTGCGGGCATCGAACCCAGCAACCATTACTCGTTCTTTAATAGCTTTCCAGGCTCCAAAATGTGCATTTTGAGCCCATTGTGAACCTTGAGGTCTAACAAAGCAACCCGAAACATACAAAATTAACTGTTTTTGAACATATCGTATTCCTGACAAAATTGGTCGTTTCCGACTGTTTTTCTTGTATAGAACGGGCCTTCTGGACCACTTTCAGGTTGACACAGGCGGAATTTAACTGGTATTGGCATGGCTCTTTGAGCAAACGGGATGACTGAACAATACCTCTATTTTCGGCCTAATTTAGGTCCAAATTCACTGATTTATCACGGGAAATATTTTTAACTAGACGGCAAATTCTCCGATTTTACGTGAAATATCGCCAACGGTTTTTCTTTCACTGAAATGTACCGAATATATTTGTTTTGCAAAAGCGTTAATTGATAAAGCTCTGGATAAAAAAGATTAAAAGTTGAGATACAAAATATCTATACGCTAGCAACATGTTAGAAAAATTGGCTGCGATAAGCAAGCTACTCGATCTACGTCAGTGCTTCACTGTCTGCCTAATATATGCTATTATAAATGACATTAATCAAAAACCCTAAACCCTAACAGAATGACTATATTACAAACGCGAACCACTAATAGAAGAAAGTTGTTTACTAAAAAGAGAACAAAAAATCAACAATACTCTTTTTCAACAGAGTCCTTACACGTATCAAAAATCAGATCGCATACAAACAATAAAGACCATTGCCACAAAAAAGGTCTGTCTTCAAGAATTTAGTTTGTCGGTGGCTGTAATTTCTTATTATGTCGTGCGGAAAAGATTTGCTGCAAACTAGACACAGAATGGTCAAAGTACAAAGAACAGAACACACACAGAATGCCTCTGTCGACGACGGACCTGTTTCTTGCAAATTAAAAACCATATTACAAGGCCATGTGTGTAAGATGTAAAGCTCAAAACTAAAACTATTCATGATAAAATTAAGATTGACAAGATATTAAGATATCCCTTTTTGGACCAAAATATATACTGATAAAGTATTCACAACTGTCTGATACAATTTTGTACAACAGGTTGTTATTCCAAGTTTGCTAAGATAGAATGACAACAAAAGACAAGACATTCAACCGCAAGCACCGAAATTGGCTTTAAACAGTATGTACATAGATTCATAGGGATGAAGGCACCAGTAAAATGAAAACTAGGTAAAATAAACAAAACTAATAGTAGGAAAGCATCCCATGGTGACAACAGAAATTCTTGTTTTCGGAAGAAAACTGCTCAGCATCAAGTACAAAAGAACGCAGGAGCTACTTGACCTTTGTAAGGACAGATCGTTAATACGGACATCGTCAACTTTGCCCCTCCACTCCACAAGTTGAACGTCGGACCTCAATTTTAAAGTCATAAAATCGGTCGCCAAAATAAAAAAATGCGTAAAATGAGTTTCAGAAAAGGCACCAGTTTAGCATGGCAGGCATTAGCGTAGATACGGGGGGGCGGCCGCCCTCTCGGAAATAAATTAGTCCCCCTGCAAAAATTGGGCAAATAAAATTTTACAGCAGCGCGCAGCACAAATTGTATTGAAATTAACGCATTCTCTACGTTATTACAAAATTTTTCGTCTAAGTCTTTTTGTCAAAACCGCCCCCCCCCCCACTTGAAAATTTTTTGTAACTACACTACTGAGATGGCAGGCACTTTTGAATTAGTGGAAAGCAAAACATAACTGATACAATACAACGCTTTAGCATCAACATCAATAACTATAACAACCATAAAGTTTTGGAGTAAACTCAAATAAGCAAATGTACACTGTGTACATACCTAGGTTACTTAGGTGCGGGGCAGTCCATCCATATGCATGGTTCAACTCCAGCAGGATAGGATCATCCCTCGCCTCTGGTTTGTGTGTACTGTACTGTGTATTGTGTACTGTGTACATGTGTACATGTACTGTGTACACACAATGCGGAGGTCTGGGGGCGTAAGCCCCCAGCTAAAAGTAGAAGAATTTTTAAAATTAGAAGAATTTTAAATTTTTTGACTCCAAATAGCATTTTTAAGCATATTTTGGCTCAGAAATTTTTGCGTACTGTGGCCCAAAGGCCCAAAATTTTCTGCGTATTTCAGAAAAAAATTGCTTAATTTCGTAGTTTGTGGCGCAAAAAACCCCAGGCGCAGGACTAATAAACATTTAAATCTAGGCGGGAATGTATCGTGTATCCAGGAGCTGATTGACCTTTTTAGGATACAACGTGATCGAGTCGCCTATTTTGAAAAAAGACCACATGCTGCAAGTCTCAGTGTCATATAATGTGAAAGCAGCTAAATTACTTTTTTTAAACAGCGTCGACTTTTCCCCACAGTACAGTAGACACGGCCAGACCCCATTTTTTAAATTCTAAACTTGTCGCCGGCATGAATATATGTATATAATATATGTATATGTATATATATATATATATATATATATATATATATATATATATACATAAAGCAATTTTATGTAAGGCACAAACAAGTACGAACGCTGGCAGACTAAAAACACAAAAATATATGTACAGAATACTAGCAGATCTATGCAGCAAGTAAACCGGGCAGGAATGTATCATCACTGGCTAAAGCTAGGACAGGACACAAAAATAATATACACATCAGAAGAAGATCTGTGAGGTACTCTACCAGTTACGGGAGGAATGACCAGGGAAGGGCACCGGAAAACAAACTACCGGAAAGAACAGTTTTTTGGTTTTCACACAGCCTTCGAAAAAATGCTACGTAATACGTATATAGTTGTTTTCGGACAGATTCCAAAATGGTTTCAAATTTAGTGGCAAAAAAGGAATTTCTGAAATTTTTTAATAATTTGCAAAATTCTAAGAAATCCCCAAAATGGTCTAGATTTATCGTTTACAGTTTACGTTTCAAACGCTTAAATTCGATAAAAATAGCTTTTATTTCTTGTACGCTACATGCAATCTGAAGCCCACTGTGGCTATCATTGCTGGAAAAAACCAACATTGCTGGAAACAAACTTGAAAAAGCTGGAGCAATAATTTTTGCACAAGAATTCTTTTCAACAAGAACCTAACCCTGGAATGTATCTTAGTGGCATGTCCAGCCAGGAAAGTCAATGGTGGACAACAGAAAATAACACTTCTCCATTTTCGAAAAGGACCGCACAGAGCTTCAAGTGCCCCTGAATCTATGAGCTATATACTTTACCTTTTTTAGGAAACACAACGTCACTAGTTTCCATTTTCAAAAAGGACCGCTCAGCAGCAATTTGCCCAAGTAAGTTACTGGACCTTTTGGAAAATATTACACCCCCCCTACCGCAGTCTTACTGAGGTCAGGTCAGACCTCATTTATTATAAATTCAAGCAAGTACACTGGCTAAACCTATAACTAACAAACAAACAACTATATTTTTGCTATTTTATGCAAAATGCAAAACTTCTGGGCCATATATATATATATATATATATATATATAGCTCTTGAACACCACAATCAAAAACAACACAAAAAATGACTTTTAAAATTTATAAGCTCTCGTAGGGTAGAGGAGATCGCGACCACAGGCTAGGCTATCCAGCCGAATCAGAGGCTGTCGTTCGCTTCCTGGGTAAGGTGAAATAAAAGTCAAATGCGGAGCAGTGGAGCATGTGTACCCGCGAATATGGGTTGTTCAGCAAAGCTAGTCCATATTAGTGCGCTTTTAGCCAGCCATCGAGGTACTGACAACCTGCTCCTACCATATTAACGTTTTAAAACCTAGTCCAGTGTTCGCTTAAAACCTAATGGCACCCTTATTGCATTTTTCATGCACCATCAAAACATTTTTATTCTTGTCCTCTTTCATTTTTAAGGTTCTCAATCTCAGTATAACTTTTTAAGCAAAAAATTAAGCAACAATTATCACAAAGTTTCATGTTTAGCCATTTACAGCAAGTCTACAGACAGCGTGCTATGGTCGCTTTGCTGCATAACAGTATATACGGGTTTCTGTAATAAGTCTTTGTCGGCAGGGTCATAATAACAACGGTATGCAAAATATTATTGCGGTTCCTTGGTGGGATGGTGGTGAGAGGAGGTTGTTAAATCAAACGAGGACTAGTCTTTAAATTGCTTAATATGGAGCTAGGTGCAAAAAACCCAAGAGGATTAGGTTGTGGACGAATCAATATGGGCACAGCTTTGTCGAGCAACCCATATTCGCGGACGGAAAAAGTTATATGCATTTTACACACACACATTGTTATATATATATATATATATATATATATATATATATATATATATATAGATATTAGTGATGGGCACCGGATATTTTTTCATGTCCGGATATCCGGATATTCACCTATCCATTTTGCGTTAACGGATATCCGGATATCCGGTTATCCGCCTATTCCAAACTTATATAACTTCAAGAAAATTTTTCGATTTTGCAGTTAAATTTTCAATTTTCTGTCAATTTTTTGCCAGGCTGTGAATGTCTATCAAGCAACCAAGCCTCAACCTTCGTTTCAAAAATATTTTCCTAGGAATTTTTGAAAAATATTTTACAATTTTTGAAATTTTTGTCAAAAATTTGCTAATTTTTCATTGTTTTGACTGAAATGTACACGGATATCCGGATATCCGAATATTTTCCTCAAATCGGATATTATCCGGATATAAAAATTATTCGGATATCCAGTGCCCATCACTAATATATATATATATATATAAACTAGGGTTGCCTTATTGTGAAAAAGCATAAAACCCCATACTAATTACTTTACTTACAGTGGTAGAATTGTCGATATCTAGCACCGTAACAGGCGAAGGTACAGGGACTTAGCGACCAGGTATCCTTGCTCTCGTTGCTGTAGGGCATGACGGAGAGACGGTACTTGTACGCCCACAGCCCGGGCACAGACTGTTCCCAATAGTGCAAAAGTTTGATGGTCCCATGATAGCTTAGATGCAGCCCATCATGATCGTACAGCCATGGACTCAGTAGCCGTTGACCATTAGCACCAACCGCTTGTAGACGGAAGCTGTCGGGTTTCACATCTAGCAGGTAGAAACCAGAGGAAGTATAAGCCGCAGCTAAAAGGCTCAGTCACCGTTTCCATCCCGGGCTGCGACTCCGGTAGCGGAGGCGAAATGTACTCCCTGCCGGCAAATGGTCCCAGGACTCGACATCCTCCCAAGAGGCCTCCGGATCACGAAGCATTAGGTTGTTTAAATTAACTACGATGAATCCATAGCTACGCAAGTTAATCCAGCTGATGTTCCGCCTTGCCAGCATGGTGAGAATGTCACTGAATCGATTCCCGCCAATCACCCCTATATGGCCACCTTCCAAATACCCGAGGTTTCTCAGGATAGAGTTTGTCAAAATAAGGCCCGTACAATTCGGATGGGGCAAAACAAACCTAGAACAGAGGCCATCCAGGGAAAATGGAAACTGTGCCTCGCACTTGTTTCGCAGCTGGTTCAAGAACCGACACAAAACAACCGGGTAATGGCTGGCTCTCATCAGGTCGTCCGGGTTAGCCGGCTCCGTGAAACGATGAGACACGCCACTATCCCAGAAACTGTCTCTCCCAGCACACAGCACCTGATTCGTCCAATGCTGGAACGATGACGAGGTGCGCTGCAAGTGCTGAAATATGAGCACAAGCAGATTGTCCCGTCCCGAGCCAAGGCCCAAGCCGGGCACTCCGGAAGCTTCCTCCCACCACCGTCAATGGGTCTCCACCGAAAGATAAGCTTTTCGTACATGCTTATGCACAGCTACTTTGCCTGGATGGACCCAAATAAGTGCCAGATGCAATAGAACCGAGCAGGGCGGGCACTGTTTACGTCGATGTAAATGTCGTGGCGATGGTAACGACAGAATGGATGGTCATATTGAGATATGTCAAACCGACTGGAACTGCTTGGAGGAACAGTGGCCGGTTGAGGGACGCGGCTCATATGGGAATTCGTCATCACTGCTGTGGGCGTCCCAATTGTTCCACCTGTTGGTGGTGTCACTGAAATGATGACTGCGATCAGAAAGACCTCCTGAGAAACCAGAGCTACTGGCTGAAGTAGGTGGGGAACTCCGTGTCCGTAGGTTTGGGGAACTACAAGCGCCGTGATTAGAGCTGTGAATATGATCTGGTGGAAGGATCCGCCCACGACCCCTTGAACCTGCTCGACCACCTTCTGGGGCCTTGACCACGACCGCGTAAGACATTTCCTGAAAGAAAAATTGAAAAATTCAACACCCAGAATGCGACCGAAAAATCGAAAAACGTAAAAATTTTCAGATTTGGCCGAAATTGATCTAAAACACTGTCTATTATATATATATATATATATATATATATATATATATATATATATATATATATAGCTGCTATCTATGCTATATATACCTACTGTATGTGCTGAAAATATTAGCTCATGAGACTAGTCGAAAAGAAAATTTTAGTTCTGGTGTAAGCTTTATCATTAGGCATATATATATATATATACATATATATATACATATATATATATATATACATATATATACATATATATGAAATTAGGACTACAGGAAACTAATGGCAATTGATTAAATATAAAAATTTAATCAACAATCACAGAATCGACAATGTGGTGCTTCATATATAGACTAACGATCTTCTCCTCGTTGTTCAAATCTCTCCAACATATGGAAATTATGCAATTCCAGTATAACTTTTATCCAACTTATTTCATAGCCTCCTCCACAGTAGACGGCGCTTCCACGCGACGAACCTTGATGGCATTATTACGGGAGTGAGTCTTGGTCCGTCCATCCTCGCAAAGTACAGTCACCGTATTTGAGTCCAAACCCACTATCTCCCAGGGTCCCACCCACGGACTTGAAAGTTTACCATAGGGACCCCTCCTTGTTGTTCAAATCTCTCCAACATATGAAAATTATGCAGTTCCAGTATAACTTTTATCCAACTTATTTCATATATATATATATATATATTATATATATATAATATATATATATATATATATATTTGCGTGACTACAATTTTATGGCCCCCAACAATTTCTGGGGGGATTGGAAAATGGCTGGGGGGAGGGGTCACAACCTCCCCCCAATTACACCTATGTTTAATACCCCTGCCTACTGTTAAGATTACTTCATGGTGCGATGTTATTTAGCATTAGCAATGGCTGAAAATCCTATTTTTGGCAAAAAGTAGAAAAGGTTTTGGTGAAGGTTTGGGGGAGGTCTAAAAAGGAATCCCGCCCCAAAAATTTCGGGGGAGACTCCAACTAGTTCCCGTTACACCTATGGCCCTGGGCCCCCCTTGCAATTTTTGTCCTTCCATTTGACGTGTCGGGCTCCTATTCTTCAAGAAGATTTCTGCAAATTTGTCCGAATGTGTAGGAATATTTATGAAAAACCTTAAAATTTTAATTTGAAACTTTGTTAAAAACTCTGAAATATTTCGCGAAATCACGACATCTATATTAATCAAATTAAATTATTAAATCAAATTAATTATTAAATCTAATAATTAAATTAATCAAAACTAGCTTGTCGTTGCTGAAAACACAGAAGTTTTCAAAAACAAAACTTACAAAGGAGCCGGAATCAGAGAAGGAAATAAAATAGGACAGGCAAGTCATCACATTAGGTACTTTAAGCAAGCTTGCTTGAAAGCATCTAAACAATGCATGCTTTGAATGCATATACACATATGCCTCAAAACCTAGCGCAATTCATCACGTGACCATTAAGCTTGTGCTTAACTTCAAAATGCAGCAGCTGGTGTTAGCTAAAATGAAATAGTGGACATATCTTAGTTTAGACTAGGTCAAAGTGGGGACCTATTTGTTTTAGGTTACATAATATTGTCTCGTTAGCTAATTAATTTCATAAAACAGAAAGGTAGTCTTATCTCACGTAGGTTATAGGTCCCCATGTTGACGTTTAAGCCTGAGAAATGTCCCCACAAAGACTCTATTGCATAAAGCTTTCTGCAGCCATAGAAGTCGCAAACCTCCATTAATCGAGCTGAAATTTGGTGTGAGTGTATATATTTTTGACCACGCTGGATCTCATAAATGTTCAATTTCAAAAATCAAGTCAGTCATGATATGGGGACGATGTCAATAGCTAAAAGGGGGCAAATGGGTTTTATCTCGATTACCCCCGACCACTCAAAATCTTTAAAACTTAAAATTTGGTAGGGGTATGTTTTCGACTACGCTGAGTTTAAATATCGCAAAATTTTTCGATTTCACGAAATTATATTTTTTCGATTTCTGAGGGATGACCAAGAGACACCGAAAGTTTTTGTCTTCGATTTTGATGAAAAGACGTACATAGAGGTTTTCGGTGTCATAGAACACGAATCTGAAGTCCGTTTTTTCGATTCAGCTTTTTGTTAGCTAAACATTTAAGCTTAAGTGTTAAGATGTAAGCTCATACTGAGCTAACGAAAAGCAGAATGGAAAAACGGACTCCAGATTCCGAGAACGACGACCCCGATAACCCCTATATACATCTTTTCAGCAAACTCAAAGACAAAAATTCTTCAGTTTCGTAAAATGGTCTCCCCTAGAAATCGAAAAAAAAATCGAATTTCACCAAATCGAAAAATTTTGCGATATATATTTGAACTCAGCGACCAGCGTAGTAGAAAACATACCCATCCCATAACAACCAAATTTTAGCTCATTTGGTAAAGTTGTAAGGAATTTCAGTGGTGGGAGAATCGAGATAAGACTCCAAATATGTCCAATACACTTTAATTTAAACACATATAACTAGCATAGGTGCTATGTATGTATATGTTACGTGCAAATTGTGTTCCCGTGCAGATTGTAATTTGCACGGGAAAATCATAAATTGCTGATTTATGATGAAATCGTGCAAATTACAGTCCGCGGTTCTTTTAAATGCAAATTGCAGTTTGCATGGAAAGTGCCGTGCAAATTGTAAAATGACATCTTAGATTAGACCGTAAATTTTAAAAACTTTGTAAACTTTTTGTAATTTCAAAAATGGTATCTTGTAAGTTAGTGATTACGATAAATGAAATGTATCGATCAAATAAAATCAAATATACGATGTTACTCTGTTATAAAGAAATTAGCTAAAATATATTCGCAACCTGAATTTTGCCTACTTTTGACAACTTTGGCAAGCGACCACTTTAGCTAGGAAGAAGCAATCGGCGCAACTAAATAGGGTCCCTGGGTATTTTGTGTAAAACACGTCCAGTAAGCGGGAACCCTCTAGCTGATTGATGAGAAAATTTTATGCTGTTTGTGGTCGAGTCCCACGTAATTTTCATCAGCTTATTTTTGTTTTTTTTAAATCTGAGGCTGCAAGAAAATTGCAGAAAGAAGAACAGGGGCCGTATTCACAAAGCTCTACTAAAATGTGTCCCTTTTTAGGGTCAAGTTACACTACATTTAGGGTATTAACTTTAGCGAAGGGCGATCTTATTAAAGGGGCCTAAAGTTAGTGGCCAGCAGCAGCTACGCTGAGCAGAGAAACATGCTTCAGTTAATAAAGTTTATTCTGTTACTACAAAGTAATGGATACCATCAAGAGTACATAATAACTAAGAGTGTGACAAGCGTCCCACTCTTAATTATTAGGCTGCAGACATCATCTGCACAATAACGGCCTACCCCCCCACAACTGAGTACCTGGTGACCCCCCCCCACAACTGAGTACCAGGTACACAATTGTGTACAAGCACTCGCTTGTATGTTTACATGTTGAAGCCAAAAACATTCTATCAGCAGCTGGCCACTTTTGAGCTTCAACATGTAACACGAGATGCTTACACAATTGTGTACCTGGTACTCAGCCCCTTGATGAAGTTCGTATGACAATGATTTTCAAACCGTTATTGACGAGATGATCTACAGCCTAGTAACTAAGAGTGGGACGCTTGTCACACTCATGTAATCTTGTACACCATTAACAAACCTTTCCATTAGCTTTGTTGAGTTTTTTTTGTGCTCTTAAAGTACTACTAAAGTAAATACTAAAATTTTGTGAATAAGCCTAAAAGTTTTAAGCGTCCACTAACACTAAAGTTTCCCTAAAAACAGCCACTAAAAGCTTTGTGAATACGGCACCAGAAAGCAAAATAAAACCTACCCCAAAAAATAAATCTACGAGATAAATTGATCGAGTGTTAGAAAGCATTAGATGGCATTAGCGTTAAAAGGCTAGACAGTTAAATTTAACAGACTGAATTTGTTTGAACAGGCATTGAAACGTGTAAGAGAGGATAGCATAGACAAAAGACAGATATAATAGACGGATGCATTCTTCTTTCTTTCACGTGAATTCTTGAGCTAAATATCGCCAAAATTGAATATTTCTATTATTTATATGTACACAATATTTTTTTTTTTCTACGTATATACATACATACACACACACACACACACACACACACGCACACACACGCACACACGTCCTAGCGGTTGGTACGATCAGAGACGATAAAAACACGGAAGAAAGCGGCTGAAAATAAAAAATTTTTACATTTTTGCAAATTTCAAGCATTTTTCTGTCATGACTCATGGTCTAGAGTCTAGACTAATGTTTTTACAGAGGAAATGAAGAAGACCAATTTATTCTAATTATTGCGTTTTTGTCCGATTAGCAAAAGCTTCAAAAATATGTTCAGGGTGTGTGCCTTCTATATTGCATTCAATATCTATATATATATATATACATATATATAAGTAATATTTACTAAATTCATTTAGCATACTATGTATACATATATAAATCAAGCATGCAATATATAAAAATATACAATCAAGTTGTATTTCTATGTAGATTTAACTTGTTGTTCAACTGTACTATTATTCAGGAAGGTTTCATGAGTCATAGCTACCCTTTTAGCGGCGATCGAAATTTTCTAAACATTCTGTGACTTATGTATATAAATCGCCTGGATAGAGTTAGTCCGCATTAGTTCAATAACTTAGCAGCATCTTTGCCAGGAAGGTTTCCATGACGGGCCAGTATAAAATGCAGACGCAGACCAGCAGACTGGGATATAACAGTTTGATGCAGATGCAGAATAAATGGTGAAATTTGAGTGTGCTTTTTAGCGTTTTTAAATTTTGTGTTTTTAAAAAGTGTGCGAAAACACAATAAAAACACAAAAAATACAGTGCTTATTAAACAATGGTCAAAATTCTTCAAAATGAACAACTACACATCCGAAGAACGATCAGTTTGCTTCGAACATTGATTTGACACCAAATTTGACTGCTTTGAAGAAAATTGTGTGTCCCAAAATGACCTAAAAGGCCCCACCCCACCCCACCACAGCACTCTACAGTCAGAATTTCAAGTTCCGCCGGAATTTTTTGTCGAAATAGTCTATTTTGGTACTCAAACTTGATTTCTGAGCACCTTTTAGCAAAGTTTATTAGCAGTACGTGTAGAAAACAGGCCATTGTTTACTGCATTTTTGGCAATTTTAGGTCTTGGACTTTAGGCCTTGGATCCTCACACTAGTGAGGGGCCCCCTTATTCGCTTAGAGAAAAAACCCAGCTACCTAATAATTTATAAATCAAACAATTTACAAAACAAACTTAAAGGCCGGTTTACACGAGGCAACTTTGATGCAACTTTCAGGCAACTTTTTGTTAGCAACATTGTAGCAACTGAAAGTTGCTTGTAAGCTTGGTGTGAACACTCACAAAATCGCTAGCA
The DNA here is from genome assembly GCA_030248195.1 of Trissonchulus latispiculum. NCBI lineage: Eukaryota > Metazoa > Nematoda > Enoplea > Enoplida > Ironidae > Trissonchulus > Trissonchulus latispiculum. The sequence goes on from JASAND010020433.1 coordinate 26,556, forward strand.
GCCAGTAAGCAACTTGAAATTTTCACTCGGTCCTGAAGCGACTTTTTCAGGCAACTCACAGGCAACAACCAATCAAGCAAGGCCACAACTTTTGAATATTTTAGGCGCGCAAAATTGTCATTGGCTGCTAGAAAGTTGCTAGATAAACTGTTGCCGCAAGTTGCCCATTGTAAACGAGAAATCGTAAGCAATTTCTCAGCAACTAAAGTTGCCCAAAATGATTGCTGGAAAGTTGCCTCGTGTAAACCGGCCTTAAGACTTGCTGGGATACGTGATGGTATAACTTCTCCTGGACTGGCTGGACTCTCACAAATTGCAGCACCGGATGTTATTCCTTCAGAACGTGGCTGTCCAATTGCTCCGACTCCTGGTTCTAACCCCTCCCAAAATTTTGTTGAATAATTCTGGAAAATTCAGCAATTCAAATCACTGGCGGGTCCAGGATTTGGTGACGGGGCCGTAATATTTTAGCCGGTCTGGGGGAGGGGGCGGAAACACCAAGAAGTTGAAGAAATTTGTTTTTTGCAATAAAATCGGTCTCCGGATCCTTAATTCTTTTCCATAACTTGAAGAATTGAGAAAATTTTGTAAAATTCTTGACAATTATAGGCAAAAATGGTATATATATATATTTTTTCCGAAAAATCGGATTCATTTTTAAGCTTTTTTTCTTCATAAATGCAATAAAATATGCGGTTAAGAAGTCGAAAATTCGCAACTTTGCCCTTGTCTTTGCCACGGATGCAGTCCATTTGGGGTGTACACTCCTGGGGTGAGTCAAATGTCTATGCGAAAATAGCGGGCCATAAGTACCAACAAGAGTACATAATAACTAAGAGTGTGACAAGCAGTAAAGCTCTTAGTTATCAAACAGGGACATCATCTGCACGATAACGGCTGACCCCCCACAAATCAGACCCATCACTTCAAAGAAATTTGAACGCTATGTTTATTGATTAAAAGCTCAAGAACACAACTAGTCAGTTGGTTCAATGTGCGTCTGTTGCGAGCTTCAGCATACAAACATAGCGTGCAAATTTCTTTGAAGTGATGGAGTCTGATTTTAGGAGACGTCAGCCGTTACATCGTTGTGCATTTGATGTGACCACCCAAACCTAATGGCTAAAAGAGCTTGACGCTTGTCCACACTCTGCAGCGTAACATGTATTTTTCAACCCAAAAACCAAGATTGCAGCAATGTTTAAAACATCTAAGCTGCTTTAGTACAAAGTGAGTTGGAAACTGCCCCTTACTTTAACATACAGTAGGTCGAAACGCAAGCTATATACCAACTCACTTTGTTATACTATTGCCTAGAAAATACTGAAGCTTCCTATATAAACAAGGTGAAGTATCAAGTTTCACTAGCTTAGAGTAGCTTTAAGTGAATAAACAATAGAATAATAGGCTAGTCAAGTTTATGCTAAAGCACATTTGTTTACAACAGCTGTCACCAACTGACATAGCATTAAAGTTGGTCTGGGCCGTCAATGACGGAAGCTGATTGTGAGACACTTCACCACTACTATTGTTCTCTTTGGATACTTGACCTTAGACTTAAATATTAGGAAAGGTTTTAATTGTAATGTTGAAAGAGGGGGCAATTGTTACAAAATTAAAAGAGTTTGCTTATGCGATTATTATTTGTTTTTTTATTTTGGTAAAACGTTTATAAAATGTTAATAAAGTTCAAATTTGTACTAGTAATAATAAAAATATAATTTGACTAATGACTTAAATGACAAAATTTTCCCTATTTTCCTTATAAGCAAAATATGTTTTGGAAAGATCTGAAAAAATTAGCAAATAAAACCTATAATTTCGATTTGAAACTAAGCTAAATTTACTACCTTTTACAGTGTACATTGTGTCAAAACAATGGAAAAGCTTTATGGTTACCATAAAGGATTGCTGCGTTGTACCAATTAACACATGTATAGTTTATCTAAGCCCCCCCTTTCCCTTTTGATTTCTACTGAGTGTTTGAGAATTCCCTTAACGCATTTAGAAAAAGAGCAATTAAAGTGTGGCGAAGTGTCTCACTACCCTGGCAGACTTGCTTTGAGTATAATATGGCCTGCTATTTTCGTTGAGTATTTGACCGTTGGATTGGACCGTTCATTTTTCTATTTTAACGGCCATTAAACGTTGGCGCCACTATTTAATCTGAAAAGTAGTTGGAATTGGAAGTAAAACTGAAAGGCTCGCTCGCCCGCCAAGTGCTCAATGAAGGGTCAAGTAGAGGTAAACAGAGTCTGTCAACACAAGGGCGTTGCTTAATAACATGCGAGAGCTGTTACATTTTTAAAACTGAGAATAGATGTTTCAAATACAAGGAAAAACTTTTTTAAATCAATATAATAATAATAATAATAATTAGTATAAGGCGGAAGCTTAAAATTTTCTTATTCCAAAATATTTTCAGTTTAACTATTACCTGCCCTTATTTGCAGACGAAGGACTAACTTAAATGTTTTAATACAATTACTGTGTAAATATAGGGGCAATTAAATTAACTCTCTCTAGAAGACTCTAAATATCTCTTCGTTGAAAACACAACGACGTTTTCTCTGTTGATATAAATTTTACCCTAAATTTGAAGCAAGAGCCTCAGCAAGCAAAAGTATTGCTAGAGTCCAGTCCTAGCTTCGGGCTGAGACTGGGATACGTACGTGGATATTTATATAGCCTTCATTGTTTACATGCCTATGTATTAAAACGCCTAAGCAGTTGATATAAACATTTAGACTATGCCTTAGAGTAAACGAGGACACAAGCTTAGGGGTACGTGAGTGAGATGCAATGAAAGGTGACAGTTTACCTCTCTTAACGAGGGGGGGTCCATTTTTGGGCCGTTTTTTCGACTTTCTCCGACCTCGCTGATTTGTACATATTTCATTGCCCAAACGGCGTATTTTGACGAGTTTAAAGTTGTAAGTCTTAATACGTTTGTCAAGTAATTTCACCTCAAAGTTGAGGCTGCATGTGTTAAACATAGGCAGTGGAAAAAGTTGTCATTTTTTCCAAAAGTGTCCCGACAAACATTGATGAGTCTGGACAAATTATACTTTATAATAAGGCTAAAATGTTAAACTGCTGTAAATTTCCCTGGAATTAGAATTATAATTAATGTCCTTTAAAAGTTTTTCATTAATTTTTGAATGA
>JASAND010020434.1:0-43555 GCA_030248195.1 Trissonchulus latispiculum
ACGGATACCGGGAATGTGCTGGGCACACCAGAAAACACCCATAGACAAAGTTTTGAGAGTCCAAGTAGAGCCTACTATGGACCTCCAGGAAGCGGTTTCCGACTTGACCCTCCCGACGGCAAAAAGTGGAACCAGCCCAGCAAGATGGGTGGGTCTGACGGTGCGAACTGACTGCGGGAATCGATTCTCCGTGCCAGAAAAACCATAATATCAAAGATTTGAGCTTTCAATGTTAAATAGATAGCGAGAAATTTCGATTTTTCATTTTTCGCGGTGAGCCGACTTCACGGCGTCACTGAGGCGCTGACGCGCAGCTGCGGCAAAAAAGTTGTGATTCTTAAATTTTCTAGAAGGTACTACTAGACCCTGTAGCCCTTTAGGTTAGCCCACCGCTGCAGTTCACGTGAAAGCGGCAGAACATTATGTACAATACAACCATCCAATAGGAGAAACCGAAAAAAACATCAGCCAGCCATAACCGGTCCGGGGCGCAACTTTTTAACAGTAAGTGATGTAAGTGATGTAGTGATGGTAGGTGAAACTTCCCCCCCCCCCCTCAGAGGAAGCCAAAACTCAATGTGCTCTACAATTTGCGCATGAAATCTGCGCAGGATTTTGCGCAGCTTCTGGACAGCTTATTTTACACTGTCTCCAGCCACTTTTCACACATTATATGGCCGCTGCCGCGACCCCCTATGATATACTTAGATTTAAGCATTTAGGGAAAATTTCCTTAATGTATAATTGTATACTGAGGTGTATACAATTAATGTTTACATTTGCAGAGGTATATATATACGTACTTAGTCTTGATTACGTCTGCACTAACTAAATAACTGTATTGAGGTCTCTTAGGACGACCTACAGGTGTGAGCCACACGTTTGCTGTTATGTGAAGGGCTTTAATTTTGCTGATGTTTGGGCCGCTTAGAAAATATATGTTAGCCGAGCTGGACACGGGGGGAGGCACTCCTCTGGTTACTTGGCGATGTGCTTTCTTTCCCCGTGGCCAGGTCGGGGTGCTCTCGCTCTTTAGGAGGGGGTACCCTGCTGGGCGTGGGGATGAGGTGGGAACCCCACAAAAATTGTTATCAAGAAAGCAGTATGAATATTCGCAGTATCCCGTTAAAACCTATTTGATGTTTCAGCGATGTCTCAATCGAATTCGGAGCAACAGAGCCAAACTCTTTGACAAGACAAGATTTTTGAATGATGCTGTGGAATTGGTCAGGACAGAATGGGAAGATATTCGTAAGGTAAAGTTTTTCTCGTTTAAAGTCAATAATTGTGTCTACGGCGACAGGAGAGAGATCGATAAATTTTGCATTCATTAGCGAGAACCGTTTTAGGGAGAATTGCTTCAGTGAGAAAATGCGCGTTCGTTATTTCAAAAGTTGGCTTAAGTGAGAAAGTCCAAAATCCAAATTTTGCTTAAGAGAGAAATTGCTTTAGAAAGAATTGCTTCAGCGAGAATTGTTTAGAGAATTTGCTAAGCATCATAAACACGGCAATTTTCGATTTATTTATTTATTTTCGAAAATTATTTCGACAAGTTGACCGCTTGCAATTTGTAATAACCGAATAAATTCTTTTTGTATGAAATACATGCTAAGTATTATTACCAATTTAATAGTATAATTTTGTAATTGTGTTTAAAATTGCAATGATGTAAATCAAAACAAAAGTCAACAATATCAATTCGAAAAATTCATTATGGGATATGGAAAAGTTACCAAAAGAAACGCGACAAAATTTGTTTAAAATTTAACTAGAAAAAATCCGATTGAAAGAGATACAGATTATAGCAATCGATGCAGGATACATAGGCCCGCACAGGCAAACGTTTTGAATGCCCCGTGCAGGCCTGCTAATCTCAAAAATTCAACTTAAAGGATGGCTTTAACTTTTTCAGATTTTTCTAGTTTCTTCGATCTCGCTGATTTTTATATATTCTATTATTGTAAGAACGGTATATTTTAACACGTTTTTGAAATGAAAGTCGGAAGTCTTATGGTTGTCGAGTTGGAAACTTTAAAACATTGGAAATGCAAAAGGTGTCGCTTTTTCACGTGCGCCGGAGAAGTCTCACCAATGGCTATCGGATCGCGATCTTTAGGAATCAGAATTTTAATTCGACTTTATAAATTGTTAATGAATTTTTGATGTATTAAACTTTGGTACCAAATTCAACAGACAGCAAATTTTAATAGTCAAAGTTTAATTGAAGAATTTTAAAGAACTCAATCTAAATTTTGGTTGCATATCATAGATCAGAGTCCGGAAACATGGCGAAAGTATAATATAAATGATATGCGTACTCTTTGCATTTCCTAAGTTTTAACACATGCAACACTCAACTTAGAGGTAAAATTACTCAACAACCATAAAACTTCCACTTTCATTTCATCTACTTGTTAGTATTTAATTCGTTTCATTGGGACCGTTTAAACCATAAAACATATAAAAATCAGCGAGATCGGAGAAACTAGAAAAAATTAACAAAAATGGAACCCCTGGTCCTAATAATATGTTAACAACAACATACCTCATAACTCAAGAACTATTGGATGATAGTGTTCGCAGTCTCTTATGTTTAGGACAATTTAAATTCGTTTCTAGCTTCCATGCTGAATAGGGCACTGCAGAATTGACCTTTTCCACTAACTTTTCACGCCAGCACCAGGTCTTGTTATAGGTCTGACATATTCAGTGGTGTTTTTCTCAGAATAGTCTTTGTTTTTCGCACTCTAATGAGGTTACAAATTGTGATCCTTCTAGAGATGAAAGCCAACAAAAATTTATTTAGTTATTTATTGTTGTTGTTTATTTATTAAATTTATTATTTATTTATTTATTTAGTAAAATTTTTATGAAAATTGGGAAACGTCAAGGCTCTCAGTTAGTTTAACAATTTTATTCTAACTTTGCAGACATTGGATATAGCTAAACCTTTCTTTAAGGTTTGCTTCAGAAGAACTAAAATTTATTTTATTTTAAGTGCTTTTTCCAATATAATGTGTGAAGTGAAAACGCAGTAAAACAGTAAAACACAAAATAAGACGTGGCTAAATGCATTATCTTAAGGGTAAAGTTTAAGGTGGTGATTCCTTTTGGGCACATCAACTTTGAACCACTATTACTCATTCATTATTTGGAGTTAAGAAGTCATCTTTATATCAAAATGTAGCTTAACATTTTCTCTTTTTAATGAGTACAATGAATCTAAGTTTGGCTTTCCAAAATCTTTTTTCTGTATTTTAGAAGAAGTATAATTTTTCAGATTTTTTGCAGGCTGAAGTCAATTTTTTCGCAGGACATGGGTTAGAGCATTAGATACCTCTATCAAATAGCTGGGGACCCTTTTTTAATTATTGTGATATCGCTCTTCGTTATGGAGAAATAAACTAAAATGTCTGCGCAACCTGGACTTAGCCTACTTTTCCCTTCTTTGGTAAGCCACTACTTCAGTTAGAAAGCAGCTATCGGGGCAACTAAAAAAGGGTCCCGGGGTATTTTTGTGTAGAACACATCTGTTAAGTGGCAACTCTCCAGCTTGCATACTGAATTCTGCACAATCGCTGGAAAAAATTTGGTCGTGTTTTTGCAAAAACTACATTTTTTGTGATAGCAGCCTAAGGGATAGCAATTGTACGATGGCCATGCCTCCGATAATTGGCCTCTGTGAGACCTTTAAATCGACACCCTTAGTTAAATTTTACGGCTTTCGTAGCTCAAGAAGTAGTGGATTATTTGATTTCTGCAGAAAGGACAAGTTTTTTGACGCCAAAATAAGAAAATTGGCTATATCTTACGATATGGAAAAGATAGAAAGTTGCTTCCAAAAGCAAAATTGTAGAGTTTAACGAGTTCTTTCGAATGGATATAGTCATAGCCATGCAGCTGCTGCCAAACTTTCAGAAATTGGCAAAAACCGCCCTGAACGCAAATGTTGAATTTTTGAAGCGCGATTGCGCGGAGGGTGGTAGAACGCTAAAACAACTTATTTTGGAAAGTTTTGTTGAATTTCATCCTGGTTTACGCCGTCAATCAACAATATGTGCCCAAAAGGAATCACCACCTTAAACGAACAATCTTTAAAAATTAAATTTTTGCTTCCTGTAAAGAAACGTCGCGCCTCTACTAATTTAAGACTTTTATCTGTGAAAGCAGTTTTCATTTATTTATTATTTATACATTTCAATAATTACTTAGTTTATTAATGCACATTGTATTCTATGCACATTGTATTCCATCAGATAGTGTGTACATGTGTATGCTAGTTTAAATCTAATCCAAAACAAAGTTTGAATCTTAATCTTCATAGATTTCATAAGCGGAAGCTTTTCTCACTAAAGCAATTTTCTCTAAAGCAGTTTTTCGCTAAAGCAAAACCATAAATTTGAGTTGTCTCGCTGAAGCAATTCTCACTAAAGCAATTCTTACTGAAGCAATTCTTGCTAAAGCAATTCTCGCTAATGAATGTATAAATGTATGAACCGATAAAGCGAGTATAATGTGGTACATTCGTATTATTGAAATGAACTTGTATTGCTATTGCTTACTTATTTATGTGATGAGTCATTGCGCTGTATTTATTTTATTTTGTTTTGCATTTATATGCTGATTGCTGATGAGGTTGACTCCTTGACTTGGTCCTTTTATTTCAGAATTATGGAGACGACTTTATTGATGAAAATATGCATGTTTTGGAACAGATTGAAAAAGAAATGAAGGAAGAAGGTGTTAATTTTCTTTATGCTGGACCTTTTCCTTTAGGTTTCTCTGAAGCATACGTATACAGCTTAGTTAATTTTTGTGTAAAGGTTTTTGCTGTTTAAGTAAGTTTAAGTAGGTAAGTTTTCTTAAAGTTCTGTAGTTTCATATTCTGTTTTTTAGAGAACTGGTTATGGGACGAATATAGATGTCAGCAAAATTTTGAAGACTCAGAACTACAGTATCGAGCTCAGTCGTCCACAAACTGTGATATTATTTGCCCTTTGTGTCAAAAGTTAGTGGGTTCATATGGTTCTTAATTTGTTTGTAAACCGATGTCTTTTTGATATTGTGCCATTCGTAAACTTCTTTTTAGTTTATATTTTCTCATTCGACATTTTATAGTGTACTTGAAATTTAGTCGATTTCACTCTACTTGAGTAGAACAGAAGCAATAGTACAATGCTTTTGGAAGCGTGTTAATAGCCTTCTTACGTTGAAACGAAGCGTCATTAATGTTTTAATTTTTGCTTGTATTTTTGCTTAGAAATTACGTGGAGCATTATGGTGCAATGTTTTCCTGTTCCTGTGGCTTTCTTGTGAATACAGAGGTGTGCTTTCCTATCTTGAGCTCCAGTCTTGTTCGGTCTATTAATTTCTCCTCCTTTTTCAACGCAAAATCAGAATATGAATCAGAGAACAAGATATTTTCCGTTTACTTTCACTAGAAATAAGATATTAGAATGTGACACTGGATGTAATCACTAAATAGAATGGAATGGATTGAATTTATTTTGTAGCAGGATGGGATAACTGTAGACCATTTGAAGCGGCAACTGGATTTCGGTTTATCCCAGCACAGTCAGTCAACGTTCTGTACTGCTTCGGTTTCCTTCTATGTCGATTCTTCCTGTGGTATTGACAGTCTTCTGATGATGTGTTCAGTAGGTCCTTTCTCTCACAAAAATACTGTCAAAAATTTATTCAGCATCAGTGTGGCAGTTGGCCACTCAGCGGCTATTTTGGCCGGTTGACTGCCATTGGACAATGAGCAAAACAGATAGGTTTTTGTACATATTAGCAAGATTAGGTACATAATGATAATAGTATGTTACCAGGAATGCTCTCTGTTATGAGAGCAAAAGTATGCTTTGTTCGCTAACGCTGACCCCACTCCGCAAATCAGTACCTGGTTGAGTCGTGAGACGAGGGTACGCTCACTCGCTGAATGCCTGTGTGTTAAAGCTCCAATCATAAGAAATAGAAACACAAGTTGTGTGTGAGTGAATTTTGTATGTACTTCCAGCTCTAGAACACAGCATAGCGCGCTAATTTCTGAAAAGTGATGGATTTGATTTGCGAGGTTGTCAGCCATTAGCTAGCAGAGCACAGTTTTACACTGATAGCCAAGAGCATGTCTGCCTGGTGACATTTGTTATTATGTTCTCTTGGTGCCAACTAAAACTTTTGTTGGTTCGAGGAATAGGCCAAAGAGCAAGAATAGTCTCTAACTTGAATACACTGGATTGCGCGCATGAATTTGGAAAAGCCAATTACACCATGCTAAGTTGTTGACGTAATGTCGTAGATTAATTTGTCTGGAACTGTAAGGGTAATAATGACACTGTTTCTCACCTTACGTACAGTCTTTCAGATTGTTACACTATACGGTGAAAATTTATATGAGAAATTAGTGATAATATGGCCGCTCTTGGGTTTGTGCTGCTGAGTGCAACGTTGGTTGTTGGCAGCAGGTTGGCCGCCTAGCCATGCCAATTGACCGGAAAGTTTCGAATAACTGCGACCACTTTAGCGGAGACGTGGAATATTTGATTTGGTCCCCTTGAATATTTTGTTCCTCCATAGCTAACCTTTAATAGAAGCAAGCAGTTTTCTTTGATCGTAATGCTACTCCAAAAATTGGCCACCGCGATAAATTTCCAACTCTATTCAGCATCTGCTTCCCTTAGAATAAACATCAGATTTTTCATTTGATGCAGAATGTAAGAAAACAGATCACAATAGTTGTAAATGTTTGAAAGCTTTCAAGTTCTAACTTTCTCCGCTCGTTGGGTCCGACTAAGCCGTTGCTGATCTGAAGCATTTCATACATTTTTGCTATTTTGCGGAACTTTCAGTATCATGTCTGTAGAAATTTTGTCTAAAGCATTGGTTTGTTCAGCACTTTGTGTTCCTGTTTTAGGCCTGTGATTTCATGTTCGTCGTGATATAATGCCAAAGAATGAAGCACCTTACTTTCCAATGACTTGTAGTTTATCTTTATTTTCAGTTATGATTTGTTTTGTAATAAAATGTGAGAAAACTGTTATTTTAAAACCTGTTAGGCTAGTGTTAGCTTGGAGCTGTAGCTAACAGTTGAGGACAGTCTAGCATTAGCGGCGTCACTACCCACCAAAAAATTAGCAAAAACCGCTATATACCTAAGTCATACGGCATTGGTTTGGTCGATGATGTGTAGTAGAAGATGATAGAATTGAAACAAATTATCACTGCAGCTCCTCTGATCCGAAAAATTCGGGACTGTAGTACTAGTGATCGAAGTATCGTAACACAACCTTTGCCAATGCTTTACCGATTGAACCACTCAGGCACAATTGAACCATGCTGAAGGGGGGGCACTTTTTCACGGATCTTTCGACCATCTCCGATTTTGCTCATTTTTATATATTTTGTAGTCCCCATGGGTCCTCAAAACAGGACAAGTGCGTTTTGCGTAATATTGCTTTTGTCGTTCTGAAGAGCCCTTCAAAGGTGACCTTGACATGTTTTAAACATAGGAAACTGAAAAAGTCAGGTTAAAAAATTTGTGGCAGAAAACTTTTTCGCTGTATGAAAGATACAGCACTAAAACTTCCCACATATGTCAAGGACATATTGTAGAGTGCAGCTATCTAGTTTGGTGCAATTCTGTTGAGTGGCGGATTTGCGTTGAATTTTTAAAGTCGGAATTTTGGAAAATCAAGCGTTTTTGGACTATGAAAAACAGGACCTCAGTACTCTTGCTTGTCCTGAACGATTGGCAAAAGCTACAGAAATAGCGAATAGATAGCTGCACTCTATGCATAAAAACACGTCTTATGAAAGTATTAGCAAGTTTCTATCAGCTATAGTAAGCTCAAAAAACTTGCTACAAAAACAGCAAATTTTGGTAAAAATGGCCATTTTTCATAATTTTCACATTCTTTTGATAATTTGGCAAAAAATCACCAAACTCGGCAGATTAATATCACATGATGTGGCCAAAACAAATGCGTCAATATTGAACATGGCTGCTGTGGCGGCATCTTTGATCTTTATAGGTGGAAAATGCCAATTTTTAAATTTTTCCAAATATAGACAAATTGGGTATCAATCGATAGCTAATGGAATGAGGAGTAACTTTTCTCGTAGAACTATGGGTCCAAAGTGCTGTCTGTGCAAGATAAAATGAGTTAAAGTACTACTGGGCAGTCCTCCAAAGTTAGGTCAGTGCAGCACTCAAGCATGTATTGCGAACGTCTGGATAGCTAGCCTTGAGCCGCGTCTGCACTAAAATATTACCTTAGTAAAAGCTTTAATTTGGTGTATCGGTCAACCCTGTTTTCGATCGCGTTCGGTGTCCAAATGATCTTGCATGGTTCATCACCGGAATTTTCAAGTTTTACAGTTTGAACCTGGATAACTCTGTCACAGTTTGATTTCGAACACTAATATTTGGTCTTGTTTTTAAGAACATATGGGGCCATATTATATGTGAAAATGAGCGAAATCCGTGACTATCGATTTTTGTCCAGAGTGACCCCCCTCAAGTTTGAATTCATTCCCAAACTGCACTGAAGGTTTTAGAAATGACCACCAGGAATTAGTGCCAAGGTCATAGTGGAGATAAATACTTTAATTCGGTGTGTAAGCAAGAATGTACGATTGTCGTGGCTCTACATACAAGTATATACCACACATTTAATGATAGAGTTGAAAGAAATATTTACCACTGCAGTACCCGAAAAGAATAGTTAAGGCTGAGCTGGGTATTAGAATAGGAACCCACAAACTATGGAATCTACGCGACGCCAACACATTGGGAGCTCTTTATATATAAACTGTCATTGAAGCTTTGCGTTTTCGTGCTTCATTTTCTGCGCAATAACATATTCCACCAACAGACCAATTGCCTGGACGCCACCTAACATGGAAAAGCCTATCTAAACACAAAATCAAAGACTGGATTTTCCTGAGCCGATGTTATTAACGCCTAGACTCGGGTTAATCGCTAACTCGGGTTTACTCGGGTGACTTAATACAAATTTTTGGGCGTTGATAACATTGGCTCCATTTCTTGTTACAATAGAAGCGCTTGATAAAGAAAATACTTTATGCGTATTCGAACAAACAGCAAAAAGCGCATAAATGGCAGCAGTAGTACTATATGACAGCGACACAGCATGAACGCTGGTGCGGGTTTTCGTAACAACAATTGATAACAGTCCAATATATTTTAGAAATCACATTAAAAATACAAGTCTTACCCACGCCGATAGGATGCCTCCCACTGCTGCAATCATCCCATCAAATGTGTATTTGAAGCTTTCGATGAATATTTCTTCCTCTAATGTCTTGAAATACACACGAAGTAATAGGTCGTTTTCTGCGAACGTGTCGTTTTGAGAAATCTTCAATCTATAGCAGAAATATTGAATAGACCATGTCATTTGGCTGAGATTGAGCGCACCACATATCGTTAGATTTTTTATATTATTGCCTAGTTTATTATTATCATTCATATTATTTTACAGATGATATCTTTTGACCCTAATTTCTTTATGCAAAATCAGCAAAACCTACTTCCCCACTTATCTATCAGCAAAATACCAAGAGTGTATAATAGTAAGAGTATGAAACTCTTACACTAGCATAAGTCATGCTAGGTATGCTCGGTTCATTAACTCGGAACCCCCCCCCCCCGTAACTTCCGGGGGGTCCCACTGTGCACTAATTACGTGCTTTCATATAAGCGTGTGTCTGCTCGCTGATTGGCCCATTAGCATAAGGCTTATGGTAGGTAATTTATTAGTTATTTTTATTAATTAATTATAACTTTAATTAGGTTAATGCAATTAAAAACTAATTCGACAGCTTTGTAGCATTTTTTCTGCTCTTTTCAATGATATAAAAATTGTTGCATAATACAAAAATTCGAAGGGATGTAATGTGCACTGTGCAGCAATTTTTATATCATTGAAAACATCAGAAAAATACTACAAAGTTGCCGAATTTGTTTTTTAATTGCATTACCTAATAAAAATTATAATTAATGAATAAAATAACTAATAGATTAAATACCATAAGCCTTAGGCTAAAGGGTGAATCAGCCCCGGAAGTTGCGGGGGGGGGGTCCCGACTCCCGAGAATACATGTGCTGGGGGAGGGGTTGAGGGCGTTTTCACCCCTCAGACCTGGAGCTCACCCCCCCCCCAGAGGGGTCCCTGACCTCCCCAGAATCCTAATTTTTCCGGTTTTCCGGTGGTCTTTGGCCGCCGGCTCACCCCCCCCCCCGAATTCCCCTCCTGCACATGTTTGGTTCCGAGTTACTGAACCGAGCATACCTACAAGCTACTGTAAGGGTTTCGTACTCTTTGATATTTATTATACACTCTTGAAAATACACATAGCATAGCACATTGGCAACGATTTTGTTATATTTCAGTGCAAGTGCAGGTAGGGTAGGGTTGCTAAAATGGTGTACAACTTTCATTTCTTCAACTTTTGTTCCGATAAGAAATTCTCCGGGCCGGGCCCGGGTCCGGGCCTACGAGGACTACCGGGCCCTGAGCCCGCTACGGGCCCGGCGGCGCGCTACAAGGTCTAAAACGTAGTTTATCGTCTTTATACAATTCTAAGTGTATAATATATGTGATTTTTGGTATAAAAACTGCATTTATAATTATTACATTACGATGTTTCCATCCACATTTGCAAATTCCAATGACTTGAAAATTAACATAGTTAATTTTAATTGAAACCATTTTCTATTTTTGGGAGGAGGATATCTACTTTTCATTTATTTACTAATAGTCCACGACTAATTCAAAAATCGATAGCTTTGTCTCAGTTCAAGGAGCCCTTATGCTAATGAAATGACTTCAACGTTTGCTAAGATATTGAACCATTGTAGCAAACTTTAAAGTGCACCGAGAAGGTTATCGTTCGATAGTGGGTGCGGCGACTAGAGAACTTAAGTAGGGAAAAATCGAGGGAGAATTCTGGAAGCATGTGCGGAACTTTAAATGGTCACTGTTGTGATAATACTTCAAGGAGGCTTCAGAAAGCAATTTTTCTTATAAAAAACCTATTTTGCATGAGGGGCCCGGTGAGCCCGGTGACCGGGCCCGGGCCTTGTAGCGGGCCGGGCCTAAAAATTTTACCGGGCCCGGGCCGGGCCTAAAAATTTTACCGGGCCCGGGCCCGGCCCTGGGCCCGTTGCCCGCTACACGGCCTGGGAACAACCCTAAGTGCAAGTAATACAGGCACAATTTTTTACACGTGTATTCGTTAATTGTATAATTTGTATTGCAATAGATTACCGCGAAACTGTCATCGTTTTAGTGTAATAGACCTCTTCACACGTTGGTTTGCACAAGTTGTGGCACTTCTCAGCACGCTTTGGTTTATCCATACCCTCCTCTACACCAGCAATGCCATAGCACAGACCTCCTTGAACCGGACTGCAGACAGGTCGAAGGCCCGACTTAAGATGTTTAGATACATTGAGAAGTACAAGACTGTCGCATTCATAACAAGATTCCGTCTATAATAAGCTACAGTGCGAACACATACTGTTCTTCACGCATTTACTGGTCAGCCGAAATAAGTGAAAGTGAATGAATTTCTTCTTTGTCTTCTCACCTAACCTATTGCCATTTATTTTAATATTTCATGTTCGGCAGGTTTCATTCAACATTTCCCTTTAAACTTCCTCGAATTAGTTTACTTAATCGCACTATATTCGATGTTAGAGCAAAGCTGAATTTGTGTTTCTTTATAATAGAATATAAGTAGGCCCCAAAAGGGGGCAATATTCCTTTGCAGACCTGTTATTAATCAACAATAAATGAATTAAGCTGGAGTTAAGTTGCAAGCAACATCACTTGGTGATTTTCTTTCGATTTCACTTAGGTAGTTTTCGAATTCGAATTAATTACTATTGCTCTTCATAATATTCCATATATGTATGACTTACAATCGCCAACCCCCTCATTAATCGATCACTTCAGTGAACTCCATTTAGGTACGGCTTCCAAGCAGTGGCTCGAGCCAGCGTTTAATGCCAGCCAGCGTTTAATGTAATTTGATTTGTAATTGGATGTGGTAAACTTAGGAGCATAGACCCCTCACAAAAGTGACCACTTTCAACGTGTAGTATACCAAGAGTTAATAATAGCAAGAGTACGACACCGTACCCTTGCTAGTGTAATTGGCCTGTCATATGCTCGGAACATTAAGGCCGAAATATCGAGGGGGGGGTCACGGTTAACACAGTTAACCATGTGTTTATATGCGTTTGAACTAAAATAAATCTGATTGGCTAATCCCCTACCTTATGTCAAAATTCCGTGTATAAGGCGACCCCCCCCCGAGATCTCGGGGGACTCAGCTTAACGTTGTTAAGCGTGCGTGTGTTTATATGCGTTTGAACTGAAATGCATTTGATTGGTTAGGACTTAGCTATCGTAGCCCTCACCAGTGTATTTCAATAGCAGCAGCTAAGCAGCCAATCTTTATCTTTAGCCAATTTAGACATAAGGTAGGGGATTAGCCAATCAGATTCATTTTAGTTCAAACGCATATAAACACATGGTTAACTGTGTTAACCGTGACCCCCCCCCGAGATTTCGGCCTTAATGTGCCGAGCATCTGACAGGCCAATTACACTAGGAAGAGTCCCGTGTCATACTCTTCCTATCATCTACTCTTGAGTATACTAACACTGGCATCTTGAACAAAACGTCTTATTTTATTTTTCCAGTTCAGTACCCATCTGCAGCAGCGTTCTTGTTTTTGTTATTATTTTTGTTAGTCCTATTTTCAACCTCCTTCGCTGAACTTCAGCTGCTAAAATTAGGCGAGAGTATGCCTAAGCCCCACATCTCGTTGGCGAATGGTGAGCCTAAGTCAAGACTGGTGCAAACTTACATAACCACCTATTACACCTCTGTGTAGCTCCCAAGCCACACTGGTGTTCAAAAACATGCAACCGTTCAGGTTGCTGTTGCGCGAAGGCAGTTTGTGCGACTGCTTAAGGTGGTGATTCCTTTTGGGCACATATTGTTATTTGGCGGCGTAAATCATGATGAAATTTGATGAAACTTTCCGAAATAAGTTCTTTTAGCGTTCTAACACCCTCCGCGCAATCTCGATTCAAAAATTCGAGATTTACGGTCAGAGGGGTTTTTCCAAATTTCTGAACGTTTGGCAGCAGCAATACAGTTATGACTATATTCATTCGAAAGATCTCATTGAGCTTCATATTTTTGCTTTTGAAGAAAGTTTCTAACTTTTCTCTACCGTGAGATATAGCCGATTTTCTTGTTTTGGCGTCGAACACTTGGCATTTTTGCAGAAATCAAATAATCCATCATTTCTCCAACTAAGCAAGCCGTAAAATCAAACTAAGGGCGTCGATCTGAAGGTCTCACAGGTCTCACTTATCCGACGCATGATCGTCTTCCAAGTTCCAACTGCTATCCTGTAGGCTGCTATCATAAAAAATGTAGTTTTTGCAAGAACACGACCAATTTTTTTCCAAAGATTGTGGAGCATTCACCATGCAATTTGGAGGGCTGCCACTGAACAAATGTGTTCTGCACAAATATACCCAGGGACGGTTTTTTTAGTTGCCCCGATTGCTGCTTTCTAGCTAAAGTAATCGCTGGACAAATTTGGAAAAAGTAGGCAAAATCCAGGTTACGCACACATTTCAGCTTATTTCTCTGTAACGAAGAGCGATTTCACAATAAATAAAAAATCGTCCCCAGCTATTTGATGGAGGTATCGAATGATATAACTGATGTCTCACGAAAAAATTTACTTGAGTCTGCAAAAATTCTGGAAAATTATACTTCTTCTAAAATGTGTTTAAAATATTTTAGAAAAGCAACATTAGTTTCGTGGCATGCATTAAAAAGAGAAAATGTCAAGCTACATTTTGATATAAAAATGGTTTCTTAACTCCAAGTAATGAATGAGTAATAATGGTGCAAACTTTATGTGACCAAAGGGAATCACCACCTTAAATAGTGGTTGCAAAACCTAATTTGCATAATCTCACATAAAAAAAACCCGGCCCTGAGTTAGCCCTATGTTGAAGATAGGGTTTCTGAATAGAGAAGTGACTCACCCTACAATGAACAGACTAATTTCCTTTTTATACATTCCTGCTCCAGCAGGAGGAATAATAACTAGCTGCTGTCGCCTGTCGCGTCACCCATTACTGTCTGTCTGTCTGAACTGCTAACATGGCCCTATTTCTTCAAAGATTAAACTGATTAAAGATCAGACGGATTAAAATGTTAACAATGAAGTAAGCGGATTAAAATATTTCGTTTGATCCGACCATTTTTAATCCGCGGATTAAACGAGTTCATTTGTATTCTTTAATCCATCATTAAAAAACAATGATTCATGAAGTCTGATTAAAATTAACTGGTTGATAGATGATCCGAAGTGTGAATAAAGAAACAGGAATAAATTAAAATTTTAATATTTGTGCATTAAAGAAAACGAAACCAGAAACAGGATTCAAATTAATCTTTAAAAACAGCTATTCATGAAGTCGGGTAAAATTAGCTCGATGACTTTTTAATCCGAAGGGTAAAGAAACAGGATTCGATTAAAATTGTAATCCTTTGTGCATTAGGATTAAATTTAATCGGTTTAACTCGTTTAACTCGCTGGATTAAATTTCAATGCGGATTAATTTTAATCTAACCCATTCTATCTTTAAAGAAATTGGCCCCATGAGACATTCGGCCACTTGCACCAAATCGAAATAACTTAGCTCAGAAATAATTAAGCTTTTTATTCCTGAGTTAACTCGGAGTTAACTATTCTTCACCTGAGCTCAAGTTCATGAATAAATTTTGTTCCGTTGCAATACAATTAAGCTGGAGAATTAACTAACCCTGAACTTGTCTGAAACGCCGTCTGAAACTTTGTTTCATTCAACAAGATTTATTCCAAATAAGCTGACTTTTAAGCGTTAGAACCGTTATCAGCCCCTTATTCGTCAGTTAACTGTTATCAAACTGAGGGTTACATTTTTGCCAATTGCGGAATAAGTTAATCTGGAGGTTGACTGAAGGGAAGAATAATTAACTCTGACTGGTGCAACGAAATAGCTGGAGAATAACGACTTAACCCTGAGTTAATCTCGAGGTTTAGGTTAGGATCGGTTGGAATCTTATATGATAAAGGTCTATATACTTATTTACTTGAGATTATCACATATTAAAAATTTCTATTTTGAAAAGATCAAATTCTTCACGATTGAATGTAAACTGGGAGAATGATTGCGATTTTGAATCCCTATTTAATTTCTAATGCATTCTTACCTTCATATCATTCAAACCGCACACTGCGACACACTCTACATAGCTTTCATTTGTGAACGAGCAAGGATTCTTTATACTGTTGACTCTGTGATCCACATTGCGCCGAATCATCAGGTCATTGAAACTGTTCGGTTGTAGATGACTCAATTCTGCGGTACTGGGTCTGTCTGGATTGAATAAACTAACCACTAGCCCTTCATTTTGTGGCATCAACGCGTTATAGCGAGGTGTGGGTGGTCTCAGCTTTAACAGCATACCTAAAATTAATAACTATCGGTAACGCCTTTTGACTTTTATATTGCACTAAAATTGATTTATTCAGTTGATATGATCGATATGCTATGTACCTCGCCCGTTATCAATGAGCAGTATTGGTACAAATCTAATTTTCAGCTCATTATTGAGTTAACCGGGGCAGTTTCATAAAAAATCGACTAGCATGCTACTACTAGCAATGCTAGTGCGAGATGCGAGTACGAGTGTTTCATAAAACTTTTTGAGAACTCGACCAAATTAGCTAAGATTCTGCTGCTGCTAGCACTACCAGCATTGCTAGTGCGAGCAACAAGTCTGCTAGTTCAGGGCTTGCATGAACAAGCAAGATTTTGTGCAAAAGGTTCAGTTTCCGTTTCCGCAGACATTTAAGGTGGTGATTCCCTTTGGTCACATAAAGTTTGCACCATTATTACTCGTTCATTACTTGGAGTTAAGAAGCCATTTTTTATCAAAATGTAGCTTGACATTTTCTCTTTTTAATGCATGCCATGAAACTAATGTTGCGTTTCTAAAATATTTTTAACACATTTTAGAAGAAGTATAATTTTCCAGAAGTTTTGCAGACTCAAGTAAATTTTTTCGCGAGACATCGATTATATCATTCGATACCTCCATCAAATAGCTGGGGCCGATTTTTTACTTATTGTGAAATCGCTCTTCGTTATAGAGAAATAAGCTGAAATGTGTGCGTAACCTGTATTTTGCCTACTTTTTCCAAATTTGTCAAGCGATTACTTTAGCTAGAAAGCAGCAATCGGGGCAACTAAAAAATCGTCCCTGGGTATATTTGTGCAGAACACATTTGTTCAGTAGCAGCCCTCCAGCTTGCATGGTGAATGCTCCACAATCTTTGGAAAAAATTGGTCGTATTTTTGCAAAAACTACATTTTTTATGATAGCAGCCTACAGGATAGCAGTTGGAAGACGATCATGCGTCGGATAATTTATCCCTGTGAGACCTTCAGATCGACGCCCTTAGTTTGATTTTACGGCTTGCGTAGTTCAAGAAATGTGGAATTATTTGATTTCTGCAAAAATGACAACTTTTCGACGCCAAAACAAGAAAATCGGCTATATCTCACGGTAGGAAAAAGCTAGAAACTTGCTTTAAAAAGCAAAAATGTGAAGCTCAGTGAGATCTTTCGAATGAATATAGTCATAACTGTATAGCAGCTGCTAAACGTTCAGAAATTGGGAAAAACCACTCTGACCGGAAATCTCGAATTTTTGAATCGGGATTGCGCGGAGGGTGTTAGAACGCTAAAAGAACTTATTTCGGAAAGTTTCATCAAATTTCATCTTGATTTACGCCGCCAAACAACAATATGTGCCCAAAAGGAATCACCACCTTAAGTAATTGTAAACCTGCTGCGCAGTTAATTATTTTATAAGAGAGCTCTCAATTGCTTACTACAGAAAATATACGTGCAAAACATTGTTTAAAGATTTTTTATAAAGCTTGAGGAATTCACCTTTATATCGAAAATATAGTTTAAACTATTCAGCATTTGTATGTATATTAGCACATGTTATTGTACGCTTTGTCATATTTGAGAAATCTTTGCTGAGCTGAGATATTAATGACAAAAGTTTAACTGTAACGATGAGTCATCAATTAGAACAGAGAATAGACATTTCCGAGTTTGGAATTGAAAGTAATCCCATACATATATGCGTAATAGGCATATAAATCGGAAACAGAAGTTCTATGGAATGAAAGACAGGATTTCACACACAAATCATGCTAGCCCTATCTTAAGCCCTTGTTTACACGCATTTACGATGAAGAGTATATTTATCAAGCAAAATGCGTGTGAGGGCTCAGGCCGAGCAAACATAAGAGACCTGCTGCGCTGAGGAAAAAGGGATAATTCTTTAAAAAATCGTATCTGTTCTTTCCGCTATGCAAAATATTTAAAATTAAAACATAAAATCAAGAACAGATCATGCTTCATGCCATAAAAATCTGAATATAAGAACTGTAAATAGAGCAAATGTTATTCTATTTTTCTGGGAGTTCTCTAGTCAAAATTGACTAGAGAACTAGAAGGCTGCTAGTTGCGAGTTCGGCAGCAGCAGCTAGAGTTTTATGAAGCAGGTACTCGCAGGCAGCAACTATATCGACTCGCACTCGACCGTCAACGCGTCAACTAGACTCGCAAATCCAGTGCGAGTACGAACTCGACCGCACAACTTTTATGAAACACATTAGCGACTCGATTCGACAACTAGCAGAGTCTAGTTGTCGAGTCGAGTAGGAAAACTGTTTTATGAAACTGCTCCCAGGAGTCTGGATTTGAGTGATAACGATGGAACCAGTGAATTTATTGATGTGCTCAAAAGTATTTCGTACGATAACACGTCTTAACTTAATTCATGTCTACGATTTTAGTCAACTCCTAAATACGATTTTTTCTTTCTGCTTTATTTGATCCTTAAATTGAGTTGCTTTGTGTTTAACAAAAGACTGCTCGAATGTCTTTAAAAATATACAATGTTATTTCACTGATTTCAACAGTGTGCTTAAGGGGAATCGTTTGTAAACCACAAACAAATTGATCATATTTTTTACCAGATGGAGTTCCAACTAAAGTCTGCAATCTTCCTTTGATCAACGGACAAAACCCGAACGCGTACATGAAATTGGAACTACGTCGGCAGCAGTCGGTACTGTTTTCTTTTATCAAGCCATCCAATATGCAGAGGACAACAAAATCTTCGCACTTAAAGGAAATTCTGTCAACAAAATCTACCAGCGTTGTATTGCCGTCCTTTATATGATCATCCAGTTTGAGTGCATAAGGAAAAGATTCAGGAAAGGTTGCCTTCACATATTCCGTAATATTTAAGTAGATGAAAAAGGACGGCAACATCATGTTGGCTGCCAGAGTTCTGTCGAAGTGAGGAATATCGGTTAGCTGTAGATCACTGTTTTCTTGAATATACTTAACCATCTTTTCGTGATTATATCTAAAGTGAGCATTCAATACAATCATAGATTAATTATATGATTTCTCCGCATACTCCAGAAGTAAATTTCAGGACAATTTCAAATTTTCAAGCGATTTGGTGAAACCGCATCCAATGTCTGCAAAAACCCAAATAAAGAAAAATAAAAGATCTTTCAGTGAAGTGTGAAACAAGGCGCTGCGTTGTAGTTAAATTATGTAGCAATGCTAGTAGTAGCATTATCAATTTTGTACTTCAGTTGGTAGCTAGAATTTCAGTGCCTAAAGCAGACCACCGCGAGAGATTCTGGACTTTGGCTAAGTTCGGCTTAGTTTTTTGCTTCAGATAATTGTGCTCAATATAATAAGGTTTAAACCAACCTATATTGCGGACATACTGACGACTTGCAGAGCTTGCGTAAACGTAAAACAACGATTTAGTCTTCAGAAGCAACAAAACTTTTCCAAAGCAGGAACTATTTTAAGGTTTTGTTGAAATTTCCTGCAAAAAATGTCTTACGGATCCTCGCCATATAAATTTCGATCACCACGACCGCAACCATAGACTTTTATGATTATATATGTAATTTGTGAATATAAAAATTTCATAGTGTAATTATATAATTTTATTTATGTATTCATGTAATTTTCAAAAAATGGATACTTAAAATTTAAACGGTCAAATATCCTAATGATGACTTTCATGACAAACTTTGCGCCTGGTGGCCTGCCTATACCTTTGAAATGGGCATACTAACAAGTCTGGCAATAGAAGCTGTCTTGACTTTTTTGTCATTAAGTCCTGTTTTGTCTCTTGCTGTAGATATATCTGCACAACTCCAAGTGAAGTCTGTATAGAGCACGCAAACATTGTAAAAATGAGGATGACCCAAAAACAAATCCCAGGTATTCCGAGTTCCCATAATTCCGAGAACAGTCCGACAGACAGACGACCAAAGTAGAAATGGGCGAAGCTATCTTCTCCTTCCTCTAAAATAAAGACAATAATGTGACAGCATTGTTGATGCAACTGAGAGTTGTGTTGTGACTAAATTGTGAATTTTCATGCTACATATATATTATAGCACTGTAAAAGCAAAACTGTGAAAGACTGTACTGTAGATTGTATTGAAAAATGAAGACTAAGCGAATCAGTTTCGATACTACCGAAATCTGAATTTACCTGATCCTTTTAAATGGAAATTTCCATTGGTCCGAATATTGTTAATCAATTCAAATGATTCAAATTTCATCAAGTTTAGTTTTCTGGACAAATAGTTCCTTCATTACCTTTGGTCATCCTTTTAGATCGGTCTGTATCTATATCCTCTACATCACCAAATTTTACGAACACCACTTAATAGTCTAATTTGTTCAAGTACTTTTCTTGATTAGCTGTCACGATTTGTTCTTACTACTAGAATTACATAAATCATGTTCGGACAACTTATGATTATAGTGAGGATGTGAACTCAGACCTCAAACCGGTTCATATTAACTGACAACCTAGTAACAAGACGACTGTAAAAAATCATTCTGTTGTCAGCTAATTTTCTTGAAACGGACTAAACATGAAGACAACGATTACAGATCTCTACAACAAGCAAAATCTCCACAATAAGCAGAGTACGCTTGGAACTGACGCTCACTGACCTACCTGACGCGTTCAAGACTGACAAATCAACACTTCTTTACTTATTATTTTGCTTTATACTTTTACTTTACTTATGGTGTGGAGGCGGGGGAGTCGGTGTGCCACTAACTAACTCGAACAACCCAGGCTGAGTCAACTAGGTAAAGCGACCTCTTCGGAGGAATTGTAGTCTTGCCTGGTAAACCAAAATTCAGTTGAAGCATACGTGTGGTCGGTCACATAAATGTTATCTGACCAAAAATAAAAATATCTCATGGCAGATACCCCCAAACAAACATATAGTCTTATGCAAGTTCTGTCTTCAAAATATATACATCGTGTTTCTTTCCGTATCTAACTTGTTAAACAATTACATCCATAATGTTGTCACCCTGGCCTGTTTCGGGACCGGGTTCCAGGCCAGGTTCGGGCCGGGCCTGGCCTGGTTCGAGCCCGGCCCGGATCAAGATTTGATCGGACTGGCCCGGCCCGGATTTTTCGGGCCCGGCCCGAAACAGTCCCGGATTTTTTCTCGGGCCGTTTCCGGGCCGAAATGAAAAATTGATATAAATGGATAAAAACACCAAATGTTTCCTGAGAATCCTTGAAACTAGAAGCTTTCTACTTCAATTGGATTGAAAAATATTAATGTATTGAATAATTTATATCACGTATTGATTAAAAACTAGGATTATAGCTGTTTTGACACTTTTACTCAGCTGAGCTCGATACCGTTCTTGAATAACCGAAATGGTTTCATTCAAATGTTTTCAGTGATATATGAGATTGGTGAGTGGAGTCGAACTAATTGATTATACTTATTAGTTTATACTTTACTCAGACAACGCTGATAAAAATCTAAGAGATAAACAGGAGAGGTTTATAAGTATGTATCATGTATGTACAATAAATTTTATTTTAGATTAAGAGGCACTGCTTTTAAGCCAATTCATTGTTTTTCCACAATATGTTATTTAGTGGCTAACCCAGGTTTATATCGCCATCTTTAACACGTGAAATAAACTCGGGTTAGCGACAATATCCGGTTTTCGACGTTGATAACATTGGCCCCAGGTTTCTGTAGTAAGAGAGAACCTTAAATTTTCAGGACTTGTTTTGAGAACATAAAACTTTTATTTTATTTAATGCCCATTGCTGGCTTAGAGATTCTTAATATAATTTAGACTTCTTTGTTTTAATGAAATCCTTGAATGCTAATTTTGATCAAAGATAGAGACAATGCAAAAAATAATAATCTAACAGGCTTGCGAAACGCAAAAGGCTAGATTAAAGCAATAAGACTATTCTTGTAAAAGCCTGCCAACAGTCTTGTAAACTAAAGTAATCCCTTGCTAAGATTTGCCGGTATCTCTGTCATTGGGCTCTGCCATAATGACTAGCACAAGCAGACCTTAAATGCACATAGTAATAGGTTCAACTGTACTCGACAAGATGCATCAACGGAAACGTATTTTTCACAGCACATATGTAAATGTAAGAATTGACGTAATCTATTGGATGTTAGATAGATAGATAGATAGATAGATGGATAGATAGATAGATAGGTTTATTATCACAGCACAATATAGTAAACAATCATTCTATCTGGTTAATAAGCATTAGTCCAACGGATAGTTAGTAATATTATGTACTCTTGGTAATATATATGAAATTCATTTAGAAATTCGAGTAGTAGTTCAGAGGGATTGTTTGCCCAATTTTCTCCAAAGTTTTTGATGGCAATATCTGTTCTTGGCAGCCATTGCAAGCAATCTAAGACAGAGAAAAACAAACAAAGAAAAGAAGAAGGAAAGAAAATATATACGACATAAAAGAAGAGCTGTAAAACTCAAACAGTTTAGGGTTGTGCTTGTGCAGGACGGTGAACCTTGCTGGAAGGCATTGAAACACCGCCCTTCAGGTTAACTTCCTCATTGCTTTATTGGGTCATTAAAGGTAATTTCATTTACAGAATCTCATTAAATTTATATCAGAAAGGTGCTTACTAAAGGTTTCTATATAAGTTGCATTAACAACATTTTCAGGTAAGGAGTTCCAAATTTTAACAACTGTTCTTGAAAAGAAAGCTGCGCGTTGACTAGATCTGACAACAGGAATAACAAATTTAGAAGTTCTATTGTTTCGAAGTCCACTTGTAGGTGCAAAAGTGGAAAACTCATTAAAATTTAAATCAATGGTAGCGTTTATTATTTGGTACGTAACTTTTAGGTCAGCTATTATCCTTCGTAGTTCTAGGAGTTGTAGTTTAAATAGATTTAGCCGTTGCCTGTAACTTAGATTGCGGGTACCTGATAACTGTCTAGTAAAATATTTCTGAACTCTCTCTAACTTGTCGATAAGACCAATTTGGTGTGAGCTCCAAATCGGTGACGCATAAACCGGTGACGCATAATGAGGGCGAACAAAGATAACATAGAGCTTAAGCATAATTTCGTGCTGCCTGCTATGAAAAGCTCTCATTATTTGGCCTAATATTTGTCTAGATTTAATCGTAATTTTATTCACATGTTCATGAAATTTTAAATCATTGGTTATCCAAACGCCAAGGTCTTTGACAGCAGTAACATGGGGCAATACGGTGTTATCCATAGTAAGATTGAATTGAAAAGTCGGGCTACCAAGTGTTAATTAACACATTTAGGGACAGAAAACTGTAACTGACACTCAGTTGTCCAATCTACAATTTTATTAAGATCACTTTGTATTGCCTGTACCCCTGTCATGTCCTTGACAGTTAAAAAAGTTTAGTATCATCTACAAAAATTTTAATTGTTGAATTTAAAAGTAATTCAGTGATCATTTATATAAATCAAAAATAGAATTGAATAAGTCCAATCAGAAAATTGTTCACCTACTTTGACACGCTGTGATCTATTACTAAGGCCCTATTTCTTTAAAGATTAAACGGATTAGATTAAAATTAATCCGCATTAACGAAATAGCACCTCCGATTAAACGGATTAAAATTTAATCCAGCGAGTTAAACGAGTTAAACGGATTAAATTTAATCCTGTTTCTTTAATGCACCTAGGATTAAAATTTTAATCTAATCCTGTTTCTTTATTCACACTTCGGATTAAAAACTCAACGAGTTAATTTTAATTCGACCTGCTTAATCGCTGTTTCTTTAAAAAATAATTTTAATCCGTTTATTAATCCTCCGCCTGCATTTTCAACTGGTTTATAATCCTCGTGCAGCTGCGCTGATTAAACGGATTAAAAGGTGGCGGATTAAAATTTTTAATCGCTGTTTCTTTAATGGCGGATTAAATGGATTAAAATCAACCCGTTTAATCCGCGGATTAAAAATGGTCGGATTAAACGAGTTAATTTTAATCCGTTTAATCCATTTAATCCTGCATTAAAGACATAGAAATTAAAATTTTAATCCGGCTGATTTTTAATCCGTTTAATCCGACCATTTTAATCTTTAAAGAAATAGGCCCTAAGAAACGTTCGAAACCACATAAGCATGTCACCTCTGATACCTACATAGGGTCTATTTCTTTAAAGATTAAAGCGGTCGGATTAAACGGATTAAAAACCAACCGGATT
This sequence comes from Trissonchulus latispiculum, assembly GCA_030248195.1. NCBI lineage: Eukaryota > Metazoa > Nematoda > Enoplea > Enoplida > Ironidae > Trissonchulus > Trissonchulus latispiculum. Next base: position 23,754 of record JASAND010020434.1, read on the forward strand.
AAAATTTTAAATGCTATTTCTTTAATGATGGATTAAACGGATTAAACGGATTAAAATTAACTCATTTAATCCAACCATTTTTAATCCGCGGATTAAACGGGTTGATTTTAATCCATTTAATCCGCCATTAAAGAAATTAAAGAAACAGTGATTAAAAATTTTAATCCGCCAACTTTTAATCCGTTTAATCCGCGTAACTGCACGGGGACTAAAATCGAGTTGAAAATACAGGCAGCGGATTAAACTGATTAAAATTAATCTTTAAAGAAACAGCGATTAAATAGGTCGGATTAAAATTAACTCGTTGATTTTTTAATCCGAAGTGTGAATAAAGAAACAGGATTAGATTAAAATTTTAATCCTGGTTGCATTAAAGAAATAGGATTAAATTTATTCTGTTTAACTAGTTTAACTCCCTGAATTAAATTTTTATCCGTTTAATCCGAGGTGCTATTTCTTTAATGCGGATTAATTTTAATCTAATCCGTTTAATCTTTAAAGAAATAGGGCCATAGAATAATTTTTGAACTAGTTTTTCATGTGGTATTGTAGTGTAAAAAAAAGTGGCAGTAGTTAAACTTACGTTGTATATAAGCATCCAAAGGGGACTAAGTTCATGTTTTAATTTTTTAAGAGCATATGGAGGAATTGAATCCGGTCCTACAGACATCTTATTATCAAAGGAACTTATAGCTTTTATAACATCCATATGTGTTATCTCTGGCAGATCCAGGTTCACTATATCTGCACTGCATCGTAATATCAGTTATGAAAACCGAAGAGAATTGTTGGTTCAAACATTGAGCTTTAGCATTATCACAATCAATAGTAGTACCGTTTGTATATAAGTTTGGTATGTCCTCATTCAATTTATTTAATCTTTTATTTACAAAACTCCAAAATTTGATCGGATTTCGAGAATGCGACAATTCTCGTTCACGCTGAACACGATCAGCTTTAAGATTGTTTCGAAAGTTCCAGCGGTTATGGTTTTCAATAGTTCGGTTAGCTTTATATTTCTTCCATAGATAGTTCTTTCTTTTTCTCAACTTACGGAGAGCTGGCGACAAACTTTGTTCCGAAGTTATGCTCCGCTTTCCATGTGGCACCAAGAGTACATAATACATAAGAGTGTGACAAGCGTCACACTCTATGTAATCAGCTCGAGAGCCATGCTCTGCACGCTAACGGCCCCCCCGCAATTGCGTACCTAGTGGACCTCCCCCGCAAATCAGTACCTAGTACGCAATTGCGTATGTTCACTCGCTGCTGCAATATTCCATTTATTGGGACCCCCCCCGCAAATGTGACCTATCATTCGACATTGAAAAGTGATAGGTCACATTTGCGGAGGGGGGGTACCAATAAATGGAATATTGCAGCAGCGAGTGAACATACGCAATTGCGTACTAGGTACTGGTTTGCGGGGAGGAGGTCCACTAGGTACGCAATTGCGGGGGAGATGGGCCGTTAGCGTGCAGAGCATGGCTCGAGAGCTGATAACATAGAGCCTGCCAGCTGTCACACTCTTATGTATTATGTACTCTTGGTGGCACGTATAATTTATACGTGCCACCAAGAGTACATAATACATAAGAGTGTGACAGCTGGCAGGCTCTATGTTATCAGCTCTAATTCAATGGCTGTATGTACAATGCCTTTGACAGTTTGCCAACGGTATTCTACATCAAGACTATCAGCCAATAAAAGTTCCCAGTCGGTGGAAATTATAAAATCCTTCATGGATTCGTAATCAGCATTTCGATAACGCCTGAATGTAGTGTTAGAAATACTAGATGTAGCATTATTTAGTATTGTAAATGTTACCATTTCATGATCACTACAACAGAAAGGAGCTTCTGTATTAATATTGACGATTTGTCGAGGGTCAGTTGCAAATATTAAATCTAGAATATTATTATTACGAGTAGGCATGGTCACTAATTGCGAAAGGCCTGCAGTTATAACAAACTCTAATAATGTTTCCGATGCTGTGTTGTTTGGAGCAGATAGTAATTGCCAATTTATGTGTGGTTGGTTAAAGTTACCTAGTAATATAGCTGGTCTATTTCTAGGTAATATGTCGACCAGCGCTAAACATATGGCTGTCAACTGATCATTTGGGATTGCAGGGGGAATATATACAAGCACAACCCTAATCCAGTCATCATCAGTTTTAACATCAATAGCACAAATTTCAGACGAATGAATATTAACAGTACTAATCAATACACTAGAGTGGGCTTTATGGATAAGTACAGCCCACCGCCGGCCCGATCTGTCCTGTCACATCGAAAAATTTTATACCTATTGGCATGAAGTTCGGAATCAACAATATCTTTGTTTAACCATGTTTCAGTAACGAAAATGAAATCATACGCAGGGCTGTTTTCGATTATTTCATGCCTAAATTCCGACAATTTATTACACAAAAGATTGCTTTTCCCTCTTTCCCTACTACCCCCTACGCGTTTGGGGCTGGGGGAGGACTACCACCACCCTCTGCCTGTGAGGAACCCTCAGGCAATTCTGGTTCTGCATGGCCAGAGCCTTCGGGTTCCCCTTCGCCGGTGGGATTTGGAGGAGGTGGGGCTGCAGTTGCAATCCTACCATGCTTAATAGTGACAATTTGGCCCATTTATCCACGTTCGATTCTATGTTCGATTTCTTATGGAAGAGTCATAAAATATCCACCCATACTCGTTCAACCAGTCTTCTTGTTTTTAATGTTTTTAGTTTTGGACGCTTGCCTGAGGGCCAAAAGGGAGCTAAGATGCATGCACACTGCCCTTTCGAGAATCAGCCAAGCTTCCATAGACACGGCACTCTGCAACATCAATCCTGACTTTAAGTAACTTTAGGTAATACCTCATTCATGTTGTCGTAAATGAAGAAAACTACTCTACCGAATAATAACAATTTTCATTCTGGCAAAACTAGGAAATAGCTAAATTGCTTTAATATCGAAAACAAAACTAACTAACGATTATACGCCTGGTGAAACTACAGTACGAAAAACCACCGACTTCTTGTTTGATCTAATAGCAATAATTTGTATTCGGGATTAGAATTAGAGGAGAAAAATTACATGAAAATTAAAGTTTTATAGGTTTTTGTTGAGTTTTGTCGAAAAGATTTATAGGTTTTTGTTGAATTTTGGAACATGTTGAACATTTGAATGTTGAACATTTCTTTGGTTTTATGAATGCATTTCTAAATGAAATGCTGTTTTTAATTTTTTCGTAGTAGACATTATCGAGATTATGTTAGTAACCTCATTTAATAGTAAAACACGAAAAGCAAATACGAAGTTATGTTAGAGAATCCAAAAATTGTCTATAGAAGTAGTTGCCAATCTGAGTTTCCAGTAACCTAAAACCCTCAATTTTACTGAGTGCATAGGGAATGATAATATTTGGGAACAACTAGCTACTGATTGGCATATGTAAACGATAAGAGTTCAGGAATATTGAACGAAGAAGAAGGTGGTTTTGTATTTGTTTGGTCATAATCATAGGTGTGGCTGGCGAAAAAAGTGGGGGTGGGGGTTTGCAAAAAAGTAGGGTGGGGGTTTGGCAAAAAAGGGGGAGGGGGGGTCGAGAAAAAGTCGATTTGGGGGGAGGGGTAAGAAAAATTTTCTAGGGGGGGGGGGGTCGGCGAAAAATCGGTTTTTTGCTAGAAAACTGAAAATTTTTCTCAATTTTCAGCTATTTTTAGCGATTTTTAAGGTAATAAGGCAAATTTTAGCGATTTTTCGCTAATTTTTTGAAAATTCTCGAATTTTTGGCTAAAAATTTGCAAAAATTCAGGTAGGGGGTTGAAAATTTTTAGGGGGGGGGGGGTCGGGCGACGGCCGATTTGGGGGGTGGGGGGGGGAGGGGTAGAAAAATTTTTTAGGGGGGAGGGTCCGCGACCCTCCATTTGGGGGGAGGGGTCCCCCCCCCCACCCCCCCCCTAACACACCTATGGTCATAATCCATAGGTGTACCTGGGGGGGGGATGGGGGGGGAACCCCTCCCCCCAAATGGAAAAGTGCCGACCCCACCCTCGAAATTTTGGAGGCAGACCCCACCCCCAACTGGCCAAATCCCAGACCCCACCCAAATTTGCAAGACCCCCCCCTCAAAATTTCGAAAATTTTGCTCCAAAATTAGTGAAAATTCGAAATTTTTTGGAAAAAGTCGAAATTTTTGCAAAAAATCCAAGGTTTTTCGAATAAATGAGCAAAAATGAAGAAATATTGTTGATTTTTAGTTGGAAATAACGCTTTTTTAGCAAATTTGCGAATTTGTTCTAAATTTTTGACCAAAAAATTTTTTACCCCCCCCCCCCCCCCAAATTCGATTTTTCCGGACCCCACCCCACCTCAAAACGGCTGACCCTACCCATCCTAATTTCGGCTACCCCCTCCCCCAACGTTTTCTCAAGGTACACCTATGGTCATAATGGTCATATGTAGGTGTAAAAAATAGGTGGCTGGCGAAAAAAGTTGGGGTGGGGGTGGGAGTTTGATAAAAGTAGGGATGGGGTTTGCAAAAAAGGGCTGGGGGGTCGAAAAATGTGGATGTGGGGGGAGGGGCAAGAAATTTTCGAGGGGGGGGATTGTCCAAAAAGCGGTTTTTCGTTCAAAAAATGAAAACTTCTCAATTTTAGCGATCTTTAAGGTAAGCGAATTTTAGCAATTTTTCGTTGATTTTTTGAAAATTCACATTTTCAGCTAAAAATTTGCAAAAATTTAGGTAGGGGGTTGTGGAAATTTTAAAAGGGGGGGGGTCGGCCGCAGGCTGATTTGGGGGGAGGGTAGAAAAAATTTTTAGGGGAAGTTCTGCGACCATACATGTGCTTGGGGGGGTTCACACCTTCCCCCCCCCCGCCCCCCAGACCTGGAGCTCACCCCCATAGTTTCCTTTGGGGGGTATCCCCCCAAAATTTTCGGCCTACTTTACCCCCAGGCCTCTCCTACTCTTCCTATTTTTCCTATTTTTTCCTATTTTTCTTTGAAATTCCTATTTTTTCCTATTTTTGATGAAAATTCCTATTTTTTCCTATTTTTTATTATTTTTATCCAGTTTTGGATTATTTCAGTATTAATGTCTGAGATAATGTTTAGTGTATGCTTTAATCCCGGGTTTTCAAAAATTTTCGGCTTCGCCGACAAGTTTTTGTCTGCATAACTATCACAATCTTGTGGTTTCGCATCCGATTGAAAGATTAATTTTCTAAATCTTTCCTTTAATTTAATTAATTTAGTTTAGTTAATTATGTGCATTTGGACGCTGTATCGATTGAGTATAAATAAGCCAACTTTGTCCTTAACATGTGGCAGTAATTTTGAAAAAAAACTGATTTTGTTTCTCGAAAATGGCCATTTCCTCAAAACAGTTTTTTCTTATACTGACTTACACTTAACCACGGGAGATGAGATAAGATACTACCTACTGGGAGCCTAAGACCAAAAATCAAAACTTTCCTATCTTTTCGCCTAACAATACGGGACTGGTGCAGATTGTTAAAGAGCACGAAAATAGGTTATTTCGTAAGCTTTAGCTATTTTCGTAAAGGATTACTGCCGTGCGAGTCAAAAATACCCGAGAAGGAAACCAGCACCTTAAATTACCTTGGCTATTTTCCAATATTTCATATATTTCGATATTTCAGACAAACTGTAGGTTTTGTGACCGTCGGATTTTTGTCAAAATCTTCAAATTTAAATTGGATTTTTGCAACTGTTTAATGATTTCCAAAATGGTTATATAATTATATATGTTTCCACGAAGCTAAGAATTTTCGAAAACCTGAAATGCTGAACCTTAATTGCTCCCAGCAAATTTCGGATAGAATGCACGAGCAAAATCAATAAAACCTATGTTGAGAGCAACCTAATGTGGCCATTTACAAAATTTGGCATTTCAGAGTTCAAAATTTGATGATACGAAGATTATAGATCTTTGCGCCTATTCCAGATGTCGAAATTTGGCGATATCTGATTTTTCAAAATCAACTGCTCTGTTTATATACTTCTTGTATATACCTTTTTCTTTCTAACTTGCAGTTTCAATTTTAAGTGAAAATAGATTAACTTTGTCTAGGTTTAGACTATTAAACGAGCCTGTACCTCAAGAATCAGAAGTTAGCTTATTTCGGCGATAGAGTCCGTTCAAAGTTAACCTTTCAAACTGTGGTCAGTGCAGTCTTGCAAATTTCATGCGGGCTGTGAGTGTGATCGCGGGCGGTCGCGGTCACCTAGGATGCGGGCGCGGGCGATCGCGGCTGTTCAAAAATGTGCCCACCGCCAACTCTGGGATCTTGATCACCTCCTAGGTCCGGAGGGATGGCCGGACAAACTGCCAGAAGGGGGTTGAGGTACCAGGAAACATGCCAAGCTGTTTTGCCCTGGCGGTTGTCTGTCAGGCTTTTTACAAAAGTTGATAGTAACTTGTTGAATTATATACATGGCAGGATTCCAATACATGATTCGATAGCTTACAGTTAGGACATGTTGCATGCATAATATGAGGTAGCTGCGCAAAGTCCATAGGGAGTACCAGAAAACAAGTCAATTTTGGTCCGGAGTTGTCCGAGGGTCGGATTTTTGTGCATCGACTATTTTGGACACCCCAGTCGGAGGAATTGGGCCTCGGTAGCCATACTTTACAGGGCATTTTTTACGGGGGGGGCGGGCCCCCCCGAAATTGACCTCCCCCCGAAAATGCCTTCCCCCTCCGAAATCGCCCCCCCCTCCGGATTTTTTGGGGGCCCAAATTTTTACCAAATATAGGCAAATCTTGAGAAAAATGACTATTTTTAGCTTAAATCCTGGATTTTCCGAGAACTTTTTACCTTTCTAAGTGTAAAATATGCCCAAAAATACCAATTTTTAGCAAATTTTTGCAAAAAAATCCCCCCGGGGACCGCCCCCCCCCCCGAAAATAACACTAAAAATACCCTGCTTTACATAATATGTTACGGTTGGGGCTTGTGGCTATTACCGTGCAAAAATACTTCGGCTGCTGCTTGTTAGCCGTCTAGTTGGGCTTTTTGTGAATTTCCGAGCTGATCTTTTTGTGAACATTGCTATGCCGTTGTTCTGCTTTTTGTTGTAACTAAGTTTGCAGGTACTAAACACTAAATTAATACTGTAAGTTCAATATTGATTCGCCCAATAGGCTTCATCTAACTTCCTATATTTTCCTATTTTTATCTTCGAAAATTCCTATTTTTTCCTATTTTTTGCAAGAAAAAATTCCTATTTTTTTCTATTTTGTCAAAATTGCCCAGTAGGAGGCCAGTACCCCCTCCCCTCCAGATTTTTTGACTTACCCTCCCCCACCCCAACTTTCGGCTACCCCCCCCCCCCGGACGGAACCCCCCCAACGATTTTTGGGCCCAAAGATTAGCTAATTTTGGCTGAAAAATGGTCATTCTTTGAAAACTTTTTCTCAAATTTTGGCTTAAAATCGTTTTAATATCGTGCAAAAACGCCTAAAACGTTAAAAACAAACATTATTTTGAAGAAAAAAAGGCTAAATTACAGGAAAGTTTGCATTTTTCGAAATTTCTGAGGTCCAAATTCTGGGGGGGGGGGGTTGGGGGGTACCCCCCGTCACATTTCGGGGGTCGACCACCAAAATCCCAAGATTTACCTCCCCCCCCCCGAGACCCTAAGTTAACTCACCAGGGCAACTATATGCTCACCCCCCCCCCCGCAGTCCCTCACCCTCCCCCTCCAGAATCCGGATTTTTCCGGTTTTCCGGCGGCCCGAGGCCGGCCGCCGGCTCACCCCCTCCCCAGAACTTCCCCTTCTACACATGTCTGTCTGCGACCCCTCGCTTTGGGGGGGGAGGGGTCCCCCCGCCTAACACACCTATGGATGTAAACCGGGATTTGGGTTGGAGGATGACCACGATCCATCCCCCCACGATCCATCCCCCCGAAATTTCTATTTTTATGCCAAAAATCGCATTGTCAGCCATTGCTGGCTGATGCCAAAAAACATCCAACCATGAAGTATAATAATTTTAACATTAGACAGACAGAGGATTTAAACTAGATAACTTGATTGCCAACATATTTCTATTTTCAAAATAAGGTCGATATTAAGTCAGACGGTCCATAAAACTTAAAAATATGTATTTGTCGCAAAAATGAACACTTTAAGCCAAAAATTGGACACATTTGAAAATTTTTGCAGAATTTACCATAAAAACACCCAATTTTTGGACAATTTTCCGCGCCGTCGGCGCGAGGCGGGGATGGCCGGGGGTCCCGAAAAATTTTTGGGTGGTTTGGATTTGGAAAAATTGCTGGGGCTGGGGAGGGGTTAAGCCAGCCCACCACCTCCCCCCACTTATATACACATGGGGGTGGCAAAATTCGGAATTCTGGGCGGAGCCCCCCAGACGTTGAGAATTTTTTGAAACTTGAACCTAATTGAACCTTTTGGTTTGAAATCCTTCAAAACTTTTCGACATTTTATATATATATTCCCGTCATACAGCCCAAGTGGCAGCGTTGCTTAGAATAATGAAGGCTACACTAAAACTAATGCCCAGACGAAAACAAACAGAAGTAAAAACGGATATGTAGATGATATTATCGCCGAAGGCGCAAAATTTTTTGGGAAAACTTAAGGATTATGCTTAAAATCAATAAAAATTTGTTCCTTCAGGTGAAAATTTGAGTGTGCTTTTTAGTTGTGTTTTTTAAAATTTTGTATTTTTAAAAAAATTGTGCGAAAACAATGAAAAACACACAAAAAACTGTGGCACCTTTTTTGCCACCACAAAAATCTGGCGACCTTTTTTCGGGAAACGGTAAGAAAAATTTTTCGGGGGGGGGCGGTCGACGGGAAATTTGTCATTTGTTTTTTCAAACAACTATTTTTAGAGATGTTTAGCGAAATTAAGCTAATTTTTCGTAAATTTTTTGAAAAATTTAGAATGTTTAAAAATTTAGGTTGGGGCTTAGAAGATTTTAAGGGGGAGGTCGCCATAGGTGTAACGGGGATTTGGGTTGGGGGGGGGGCCTCCCGGAATTTTGGGGGGGCCCTTTTTAGACCCCCCCAAACCCCCCCACGATCCCCCCCAAACCTCCCCCAAAAAATTTTTTCTATTTTTATGCCAAAAATCGCATTTTCAGCCATTGCTAATGCCGAAAAACATTAAATCATTAAGTAATTTTAACATTAGATAGTGTTTTTAAACTCGAAAACTTGATTGCCAACATGTTTCTGAGTCTAGAATAAGGTCAATATTGAGTCTAGAAGTCCATAAAACCGTTATAAACCTGTATTTCTCGCGATAATAAACACGTTAAGCCAAAAATTTGGACTTTTTTGAAAAATTTTGCAAAATTTGTCCTAAAAATGCCTAATTTTTGGCCAACTTTATTCTCGCGCCTTCGGCGCGACTACCCCCCCCCCCCCCCCCCCCCCAGTTGGGGGGGGGGCCGGGGGCCCGCAAAAATTTCTGGGGGGGTTTGAAAAAATGGCTGGGGGGGGGTTACCCCCTCCCCCCAATTACACCTATGGAGGTCGCTGGAGGGCCGATATGGGAGTTGTGATAATTTTTTTAGGATGGAGGGACCCGTGCATGTGTAGGGAGACCCATGTAGGTGTAACGGAGATTTAGGGTGATGGGCTCTGGAGACTCTCCCACACCCCAAGACCCGGCCGCCGGCCGGGGCCACGATAAGGTCCCGTCCCGGTGTAATGGCGGCCCCGGTGCATCTCTACCCTATATTATATATATCCAAATTTTGGAAATTTTTTCGTGCCTTCTGCGCGACTACCCCCCCCCCCCAAACAGTTCTGGGGAGGGTTGAAAAAAATGGCTGGGGGGCTGCTCCCCACCTTGCAGTTGAATTTATTTTACTGGGGGGGGGGGCGGTGGCGGGTGCCCCCCTCTTTTTTTGCCCCCCCCCACTCGATCATTTCCCCCACCCCCACTTTTTTAGGCTTCCCCCCACTCACCCTGGGGTGCCAAGGATTGGCCAAATTTTTAGGATTTTTGGTTTAAATTTTAAAAATTTTCCGGCTTCGCCCGAAATTTTTGATCAAAAATCGCCTTTTTTCGTTCTTAAACTTGATTTTTGAGCACTTTTAAGCATTATCATTTTGGCCCATTTTATCCCCCCCACTTTTCGACCTCCCCCCACTAGTGGGGGTCCCCCACTCCTCCCCACTAATTTCTGCCTAAAATAGCCATATTTGTGGCTTTCCCCTCTCCCATATTTAAACACTTTTGTTGTAATCCAATGTTTTCTGATTTTACACTCGGAATTTCTAGCATCCTGAGTCCCGTTTTCTTGGCCCCTTCTATCCGATCCGTTTTGGATTGACATTGCCATGGGTCAACAAACATTCCTGATATTTTTGTTGTTTGTTTCAGATGACTTTGACAACATCAACTCAGTCATCCAAAATTCGCAGTGTTCACACCAAATCGTCAGACGGTTACTTGTCGCCTGTTTCGCGTACGTTTGATCATTTCTCTATTATTGTCCACTGGTACTAGTGATGATGGGTACCGGAAATTTTTCATATCCGTTGTGTTGTCAAAACTGTGTAGTCGGGCAAATGTTTCGATTTCACACTCAAAATTTTGATAGTCAGGGTGGAACATGACGGAAAGAAGGAAGGGGAAAACATGGTCGCCTACCCCCCAACCATAGCTGCAGCTGCCTAGTATAAGCAACCACTATAACCCATTAGAAAGAGCAAGTCTAGGAGTACACCCTTCAGTACCAGATTGGTTTCTATGTTCAATTGTTTAAGTATATGCAGTATATACTTGTCCGCAGTTGACCTCCCAAAATTGCCAAAATGCTAAGGATTTTCGAAAGTTCGCAAGCATATCCAACAAACTATCTAACTTTGGCTACTATGAATTTGCATGCGGGCATAATTCTACTTGCTCTATCACATGGCAATATATATAGCAAGGTTCACAAAAAAAATCAAAAATCGAATTTTTGCTGGCAATTTCGCAAATGAAGTCCGATCGAAAAACTTTTGGTACGTATGGAACGGTAGTGACCCCCTCTACATATGGTGCAAATTTCATGCCGGTAGCCCTCGTGTAGCGTGAGTAATAAAAAATTTTTGTGATTTTTTTTGTGAACGAATTCACAAAAAAAAATCACTCGTTCACAAAAAAAAATCACCACCGGATCTGATCTCAGGATATAGCTAGGAAATTTTTCTTTTCATGCATAAATAGAGCATAGTCCATAGTGTTATTATGTAAAAAAATTTGGACCCCCAAGTTTTTTTTGCACAGGCTGAACTTCGAATTTTGGTTCTCGGCCCCCGGGTCCAAAGTGGCTACCCAGGCCAATGTGCTTGACCTTTATTATTGATACCAGGAAGCTAGGAATCCACTTATTTTGTGTTCTATTGCTCTAGTAAGCACAGAACAAACAATTTGGCGGAGTAATTTCGTATCTGGAATGGTCACGTGACTTGGCCTATGGTCACGTGACTTGGCCTATGGTCACGTGACCTGGGTCGGGGTCACGTGACTGACCAAAAATTTTATTTCAAGGTCCAAGAAGCCTAAAAACTCGCCTATATAGGTTTTTCGGTGCGTAGAATTCAAATTTGGCATTAGTTTTTAGGTAGCTTTTGCCCAGATAGGTGATCCTGACCACCCCCTGGGTCCGGAGGGTCCGGGCCGGGTCCATCGGCCGGACCGTCTGCCAGAAGGGGGTTGAGGTACCTAAAACATGCTCTATATAGGTTTTCCGGGTGGCTGAGCTCGAATTTGGCATTAGTTTTACCCTAGCGGTTGCCCCAGAGGCATTTTACAAAAAGTTGATAGTGATTTTTCTTTTGTGAACTTGTTCACAAAAAAAAATCACCCACCGGTGGCGAACCCAGAGGACCTGGCAGGGAATCCAATATATGGTTGGATAGCTTAGAGTTAGGACATGTCACATGCATAATATGGGGTACCTGCGCAAAGTCCATAGTGAGTACCAGCAAAAATTTCAATTTTGGTCCGGAGTTGTCCGAGGGTCCGATTTTGGGTGGGTCGACTATTTTGGGCACCCTAGTCGGAGGAATTGAGCCTCGGCAGCCAAACTTACATATGTTGGGGTTGGGACTTGTGGCTATTACCATGCAAAAAATTTTCCGGCTGCGGCTTGTTGTTAGCCGTCTAGGTGGGTGATTTTTGTGAATTTTCGGGGTGATTTTTTTTGTGAACCTTGCTATAGTGGCTTTCCCCTACATGCATCCAGTAAAAGATTGACTATGTTTCTCCCCACATTCGGACCACCACTAGCGCGGGGAAAATGTGGTGACGGAACTAATGGTTCTATACGAAAGAATGTTTTAAAAAATTCAAAATACGCCAACTTTGAGCATTTTTGAAACTTCTACGTATAGCTTCAAAATTTGATGTGCAGCATCAACATGCTAGGTTTTATAAGTTTCAGTGGTAAAAATGAGACAAAATTTCAAAAAACTTTGCAATTTTTCACACAGCTATATGTATCTTTTATTTCTATCGATATTGTGCTTATCATGGCCAGTTCCCAGCAGGTTTCGTACCTAAACAGTTTAGGTGAGGCGGATTTGGCATTTTGACCGAAAATCTGTTTTAAACTTGCTGTGAGGTTAGAAGGGTGCCTAGGTAGTTTTGCACGCTGAAAACTGCTGAAACAATGTTTCTAAAGCACTCTAAATGGTTGATTGTTTGAAGTCCGTTCCACGTTTTTCCCCGCACCATGCTTTTTGTGGGTAAAAAACATGAACAAATCCTGTTTTGCGAAAGCTGAGAGAGGTATATGTATATATACATAAGAGAAGTTTGAATATACTTTTGGGTAGGTATTTGTCAACGGTACATGACGGTACGTATATATACTCAAACCGATCCAAATCCAAACGAAGAAAAACTTGGCTGGTTTCCCTATTCATGCCCCCAACCACTGGCGGATCCAGGATTTCGTGACGGGGGGGGCGGTAAAATTTTTCCAGCGGGGGGTCTGGGGGGCGGCGCCCCCCAGAAGTTGAAGAATTTTTTTGTTTTTGCAATAAAATCGGTCTTCGGATCTTTAATTCCTTTTATACTGAAGAACTGAACAAATTTTTTAAAATTCTTGACATTTTTAGCAAAAATGGTAATTTTCTCCGAAAAATCGGATGCATTTCAAGCTTTTTCTTCACAAATGCAATAAATATGCGGTTAAAAAGTAGAAAATTCGCGCTGAAGGCGCGAAATTTTTTTGTTTTTTGCCTTTTTTCCTCTTTCTCTCCTTAATTTTTCCTACCTTCTATACGCGCGGGGGGGGGGGCCCCCCCCCCCCCCGCCCCCTCCCTGGATCCGCCCCTGCCCCCAACTATATCTGGCAGTTCTCGCTGCCCCGGGAATTTTTATCGTAAAGCCTTCGAAGCCTCATAAAGATTTGAAAAATATATATTTTAAACCTTTTAAGTTTTTGTCAACAACTTGCTGATTTTTAATTTTCATGGGGGAGCTCGGAGAGCCCCCCATAATATGAGCCAAAAAGGCACTTTGCGTGTTTTCAAAACACTTAATTAGGCGTAACTTATTAGTACTAATTTAGTAAAGAGCTAAATGTTACATTTTTGAAATCCTCACGCCAAGAGCTTTCGAATGATACCAAACTTGCCCGGAAAAAATGAACTTTGGAAATTTTCATTTTCCAGACCTACTTTCTAGGTGGGTTTTTTCCTCCGATATTTCTCCTTTACGCTTTATGTCCCGTAACTCACCAAAGGATTTATCACATGCCTTATGAGGGCAACTTTTACCTTGTTAGCAAAACCATGGACCTGTTCACTATTGATTATTTTGGCCCAGTTCGGCCCCTAGCGATTTTTACAGACTGTCAAACATGGGCTCACGAACATTCGGACTTAGAATAGAAAATGGAACAGGTCCATAGGGTCCCAACATAGAAAATTGTCAACAAGTCATTTGTTTTTCGGCCATTTGGAGGTGTCTATATACAGTAAATCGGGGTCGCTGAAAACGATGAGCATATCGCCGAAACCGACGGATGTGACCCTCGGGCTGCATGGCGCCCGTGGTTCCTCGCCCAGGTTCAAAGTTGGGAAAAGTCCCCAAAAACGGCAATTTTCGGCCATTTGGTGGTGCCCATATATAGTAAATCGGGGTCGCTGAAAACAATGAGCATGTCGCCGACAGGGTTGGGAGTCTCGGTCTCGCCCAAAAGCCGAGTCTTGACCAGTCTCGGTCTCGCTCACCCAAAAGTCTCGGTCTCGGACCGAGACCGGAAATTTTTTGAAAACATCTAATTTTGGCAAAAATTTTAAATCAATGTTATGAAAATCAGCTAACGAGGTGCGGAAACCATATGTTTATGTGTTAAAGCCCCTAATACTAGATCTAAGCCTCGAAAAATGGTTGAAGCTAATTTTAAGCTAAAAATTGCTTGTCTCGGTCTCGCCCAAAAGCCGAGACTTGGCCAGTCTCGGTCTCGGTCTCGCCCAACCCTGACGCCGAAAGCGACTGATGTGACCCTCGGGCTGCATGGTGCCCGTGGTTCCTCGCCCTGGGTCAAAGTTGGGAAAAATCCCCAAAAACCTGGCTTTTTCCTAGGCAAAAATTTCTGGGGGGGGGAAGTCTGGGGGGTCCCCCCCAGGTCTGGGGGGGAAGAAAAATTTTTAGAAAAATGTCTAAAAATAGCTATTTTTTGCTGCTGAGCTAAAAAATTCACTATTTTTAACTTAAATTTAAGCTTAAAATAGCTAAAAAATGCTTAAAAATGGGTAAAAATCCGGCGAAGCCGAAAAAAATTTCAAAATTTGCCCTAAAAACCCTATTTGTCCGGGCACTTTAGGGTAGGCGGGGGGTTCTGGGGGGGGGGAAGGCCCGAATCCTGGGGGGGGAACGGATTTCTGGGGGGGCCCCCACCCCCCCCCCCCCCCCCCCTGTAGGAAAAAGCCAGAAAACGGCAAGTTTCGGTCATTTGGTGGTGGTGCCCGCCCATATATATAGTAAATCGGGGTCGCTGAAAACGATGAGCATATCGCCGAAACCGACGGATGTGACCCTCCGGCTGCATGGCGCCCGTGGTTTCTCGCCTAGGGTCGAAGTTGGGAAAAGTCCCCGAAAACGGCAATTTTCGGCCATTTGGTAGTGCCCATTTATAGTAAATCGGGGTCGCTGAAAACGATGATCATATCGCCGAAACCGACGGATGTGACCCTCGGGCTGCATGGCGCCTTTGGTTCCTCGCCCAGGGTCGTGCTCATATACAGTAAATCGGGGTCGCTGATGAACTCGATGAGAATTACGTACAATTGCTGTGCGAAGCTGCTGTCGTGCTGCATTGCGACGCCACACCCGCTGCACTGTAGCATGCCCTGTAACTTGAATAAGAGGGCCTAAAAGCTTGCCCTTATACAAGTGCCTCATCGCCTTGAGAAGGAGTGTACTAGGTAAGGTATATAAGTCATGAGCTGAAAATTCGTAGCTTTCGATGAATCCAGTGGTATAGGGTATGCTGCAATGTAAACTACTATAGGAATTGTTAATGGACCGTAGGACACTACCAAAAAGGAAATAGGACAAGTAGGAAAAATGCTCCTTGCAGTCGCATAAAAAACAATATGGGCCAGAAGGACAGCATTCATTCACATTTATTTGTGTAAAGGACAAGATTTAAAAGTTTAATATGAGCCGCTCCCTTTCTCGGGCTCATATTGACGCCGCGCGGACAGCCCACAGGGAGTGGTCTTTTCCTTCGTATTTCTGCCCATACGATTCTGATAGAGCATTCAGTCAGATATATACTTTAGTGAATATACTAGACCTGTGACAGAGAAGCTAATAGTATACGACAACTAGCTAATGGTGTATGCTGGCAGCGATGACAAAAGGATTTGCTGAAAATGAAGTGCGTCTTGTAAAACCAGCACAGATTATGGTTTATTATTCCTGGTATATACGTATTTATCTACACATTGTATATGATTGTAATTACAATTTATTTTCTGGTATGTACGTAAATAGTGTGATATTAACGATACTCTGAGTCGCATATTAACTTACTCGGCGCAAGCTCCCGGCTCTGAGCAATGCCTATTTTACACTTGATCAAATTTTGTTCGTTGGCATCGAATTGCTCGTTTCCATAATCCAGAATCGTCTCCGACCGAAACGGGAGGCTAAGTCCGCAGAGCAACAATTTGGATTTCGCCCTGGGAGAAGTACCATCGATAACATCTTCAGCTTGCGCCAGATCTTGGAAAAACGGATACGTCATGGGCAACACCTCGTCGCTATATTTGTTGACTTTGCCGCAGCATTTGACAGTGTACATCGGCCTTCGCTTTGGTGTGCTCTCCGAGCCGAAGGAATTCCCGAAAAGCTGGTCACTCTGCTGCAAAGCCTTTACGATGGAGGCCGCAGCCGCGTCAGATCAGCACAAACGCTGTCTCCTCCGTTCAACGTATCAACTGGAGTGCGTCAAGGCTGCGTAATATCGCCATTGCTGTTTAATCTGGTTGTGGACTGGGTCATGTCCAAAATACAAAGGACTGGCGTCCAAGTGGGAAATGACCTAAATGTTTCTTACCTGGCATACGCCGACGATCTCATATTGCTTGCGGATACAGCAGAGGAAGGTCAGCTATACCTGGACGGTCTGGCAGAAGCCGCTGGAAGGCTGGGACTGGAATAGACCGATTAGCCTCGCCGTCAAGTTAAGAGAATACAATAGTGTCGTGCTCGCTGTTCTGCTCTATGCCAGCGAGACTTGGCGACTTCTGGAGAAGGATCAGCGGCGGCTCGAGGTGTTCCAGATGTCGTGTTTGCGTCAAATTCTGGGCATTTCGAGACTACACAGGCACACAAACGACAACATCCGCAGAACGTGCCTCAATCAGCATACTATTTCATCGCTGATAACGGGTAGACGTCTTCGTTGGTTCGGCCATGTATGCCGAATGCGTATGGATCGTCTGCCTAAATCAACCCTTCTTACCCCGAGGCCACCCGCTTGGCGGTGCTGCCGGACTGCTCCGAAGAAGACGTGGATTAACCTGATAGAAAATGATGTAATCCACCTGAAACCAGCTTACGGTGGCGCTATATGGGCAAGAGATTGGCTAACGATTTGCCAACAACTAGCGGAGGACCGGGTGCAATGGAGAAACATCGTGGCAGACGGGATGGCAAGCCATAACCGCGCACGCGGTTGGAGGCATTAAGTGCAAGTAAGTAAGTTGGCATCGAATTAAATTGCGTACACATACACATTGTCTAAACGGAAAACCAGATATTTTTCAAATCGGGTATTCAGTGCCCCCATCTAATAATTTGGAGTGTTGGCGACCCAGTTTGTTTCTTTTTGCGTTAGAGTTAAATATTTAAGCTATTTATATTATAGGGGAGCGCGAGAGCGCTCCCCTATAATATGGGTGTAAAAGGCTCAGTGCGGCCCTTGGAGACCCGTTCGAGCTCCGTGCCAGCTAAATACTCAACGAAACTGGACAATTTTGGTATCGTTGGAATCTACACGACGAGTACTACAAGTCGCAAAAAAGTTTTGGTCAAAATTTCCAACTTTGAAAATTTTCGCTTCCGGGCAAGTTAGGTCCGTTTGTTTTTTTTTTCCGTGTAAGTCACGCTTGGAAAAATGCAATTTTCTGTCGCAGTGTTAGAACGATCTGGGCATTTTCAGCAGGTGAAGTTTGGTTTTTCTGAACGTATATACCCCGAAAGTGAACCTTTTTGATATTTTTTCGCTGTCCGGCCCGGCCAGCCACCTGTACGGCCGGCCAAAAGTGGTCTTGGCGCTAAAATGGCCAAAAAGGCCAATTTTTTGTCAAAGCTACAGAACTCAGGGAAGACGCTAGAGAGACGCGGTTTGTTGCATAAGGATCTACGGAAGGGTTTATATGTCCTAACGAGGGCGATTTTTGATATCTGGCCAGAATCGTTCTGGCGGCCGGCCCAAAGTTGGTCCGGCCAAATAGCCATTTTCCGAAAATTTCTAAGTCCCAACTCCACAGAAAATAGTCAAAAACAGGCCTAAATATGCTGTTTTGGGCCATATAGTGGGACGCATATAAGGGTTATCGGGGTCGCTGAACACGATGAGCATAGTCGCAGCGCTGTGCGGTGCTGCCATCGTGCTGTACTGCTATGCAACAACCATAGCACGCTGTCTGCAGACTTACTGTAAACGGCTGAACATATGAAACTTGGCGAAAATCATGTCTGTAGTAAGGGGGAACTGTAGCTATGTTAGTTGGTGCACTCTCTAGCTTCCACCGTGCTGTATGTGCTGCCCCAAACACAGCACCGTCGATAACAAGTTATTCATTCGTCACTGGTATTTGAAATTCGGCATACAGATAGTTCAGGACATGACAAACTATTATAGATGCATTTCGTATACTTATTACGATGTTGCTATGTGGTTGCGCTGCAGTGGAGTGCTGGAAGCACAGCACGGCCTATAACTAACTACAGATGAGTTGCAATCGTCCGAAATTTTGCACACAAGTGCGGCAGAGCATTGCAAATCTTGCCGTATGAGTTTCCCTCACTGGCAGTAAAGTTTGCATCTGGTAGCGCTGCAGTAGAGTGCTGCTGAAGTACAGCACGGCCTATAACTAGCAACAGGTAAGTTGCAATCGTCCAAAATTTTGGAGGCAAGTGCGGCAGAACGATGCAAATCTTGCCGTATGAGTTTCCCTCACTGGCAGTAAAGTTTGCATCTGGTTGCGCTGCAGTAGAGTGCTGCTGAAGTACAGCACCGCCTATAACTAGCTACAGATGAGTTGCAATCGTCCAAAATTTTGTATACAAGTACGGAAGAGCATTGGAGATCGTGCCATATGAGTTTCCTTCACTGACAGTAAAGTTTGCATCTGGTTGCGCTGCAGTAGACTGCTGCTGAAGTACAGCACGGCCTATAACTAGCTACAGATAAGTTGCAATCGTCCGAATTTTTGTGTACAAGTAACTGAACGAAGCATTGCAAATCGTGTTTTATAAAGTTTCCTTCACTGACAGTAAGTTTGCATTTGGTTGCGCTGCAGTAGGGTGCTATGTACTTTATATACAGTAACTAAAACTATTGCAGCCATGGGTACTGGATGTTGGATTTCTGTCGAAATAGAAAAAAGGAAAATAGTAACTTTTCAAGCTTCTTTGTCTGGGTTTTCTCTGGCCAAAAAAAGTGGGGGGGGGGGGGGGAAAGTGGGGGGGGGATCCCCCCCCCACTTGTAGAGGAAGAACAAAAGTGGGGGGAAATAAATTGGGCTAAAAATGCTAAATGCGGTAAAAATTGCGTGTTTTCTACGTATACTGCTACATCTAAGCTAAAAAGTGCTCAAAAGTCAAGATTTAGTACCAAAATAGACGATTTTTAACCAAAAAAAGTTCGGCGAAGCCGAAAAATTTTGAAAATTTTGACCAAAAATTCTAAAAATTTGGCATTTCTGGGCACCTTATAGTCAGTTTTTGGGGGAAGCCCAAAAAAGTGGGGGGAACAGGTGCGGGGGGGGAAGGGGTCAAGTGGGGGGGGAACCCAAAAAGTGGGGGGGGGTCCCCCCCTACCACCCCCCACTAAAGAAAACCCGAAGTTTGTTCTGTACTTTCGGTTGGCGATTAATGATTGACGGAATTTTTACACTTCCACACTGTTAACAAAGTACAGATAACTTTTCTGCAACTTTATAAAATATTCTTGTTGTAGTGGACGAGGGTTTTCTGCCAAATCAACTAAAATGGAGAAATTGGTACTTTTCAAGCTTCTTTGTTCTATGACTTGGTTGACTATATATTACGTAATT
>JASAND010020435.1:0-65979 GCA_030248195.1 Trissonchulus latispiculum
CCAGCAGGAATAAAGCAGGAATAAAAATAACGAGTGTATAGCTGCACTCAACTCATAAAAACACTTCTTAGAAAGTATTCGCACGTTTCTATCATCTATAGTAAAGCACAAAAACTTGCCACAAAAACCAGCATATTTTTCTCTGGCCACTTTTCATAATTTTCACATTCTTTTGATAATTTATCACTGATTAGGTTGTAAAAAATCACCAAACGTAGCAAATTAATAAATCCATGTCTCCGCCACATAAGTGTAACGGGGCAACGGCTTTACGACTCTGGTTGTAGGGACAGATTGGCCACGATCACAGGGCAAAGTGCTGCTAATTCCCTTTCGTTAGTGTTTTAATATAATATGGCATGGGTCCTTGATAAGGACCGGATAATACAGTTAATGGTAATACAGTGAGATACTATAAGGTCCTCCGTTGGAGGTCAGACACTTAATAAACACTGGCAATGAATCCCCGATGGGGACTGGTGAACCGCTGCTCAGATTTAGACATGGCCAAGTTTAAAATGAAATAGTGCGTATTTGAATTGTTTGGTGCACGGCTGAGAAAGAGAGATAGATCGGTGGGATGTCAGGCAAACTGAACTGTTGAAAGTTACTGAGCAGCGGTTTAAAAAGAATACAGAAAGCCCGCAGGCAATATTTTCTGTGCTCCGGAGCGGGCTTCTGCTCCGGAGCTCCGGAGCTCCGGGTACCCGGAACACCCATTTTCAAGCTTTGAAGCTGCTAACTAAAATTTGAGGGTGTGATTTCTTTCCGCGAACTCGATGATTTCTCCGTACAATACGTAAGACTGTATGAATTTTATAGTTGTCGCACTCATGTTTTTTAAAGAATTTTCTATTTTCTCAAGACTGCATTCTTCTACTTCCCATGACGGTTATACTTCTTATGACGGTTCTTTTTTCAGGAATTTAAACTTGTCCAGTTGCTAAATAAAAGAAAACATAAAATACACTCTATTATATTTAAAATTTAAAACGTTTTAAATTACGTATATATATATATATATATAATATTCCATTATATATGTATATTACATTTCCCGTTAACTTTATTCCATATAAACTTTCAACATCTGCAGCTGTTTTCTTTGCTTTCATCAAACCCATCTTTTCGTAATACAGGTCGAAATTCTGTTAGTTTAGATTTACGTATATATTTCGATTATATATGCATACATCTGTATTATATATAAATTAAATAATGGGTAAATTAAATCTGGTCCACTTCTGTTAAATTTGCAATATTTTATGCATGGATTTGATAAACTTGGTTTGGAGCACATTTGATGAAATTCCTGCAAGAAATATAGATAATTTTATGTGGAATATAATATTTAAATTTACTAAATCTTGAAAAGTGAAACATTAAAATAAACAGCAGTGTAAACTAACACGGGCAACTAACTAATATGTAAATGCAGCAGTACGCAACGCGCACAATCAATAAACCCAAAAATTCTGTGAAATATTTTCAAAGTCTGAACTTATTTCAGATCAAAGATACAGCTCACAAAATGTGTATTCGTATGAAGCAAAGAAAAACTCAGCATCTAAAAGTAAGCAGTTAAGCGATAAAGGTAGCGAGTAGGCATGATTTTTATTGAATAAACAACTTATTTTTAGCTTGAATCCTTTACCATTTTGCCTCAATTAACAGTTGGAGCTCCGCGCAGCTCCGGTGCTCCGACAGCCCGCTCCGGCCGGAGCTCCGGAGCGGGCAAAGTTCTCAGCGCACATCACTAGTTAAGTTATACTGTGCAGTCCTCCGAAGTTAGGTCAGTGCATCACTCAAGCATGCATTGTGGATAGCTAGCCTTTAGCCACTTTTTCACTAAATTATTGCCTTAGTAAAGGCTTTAATTTGGTGTATCGGTCAACTCCGTTCTCGATAGCGCTATAGGTTTCCACGTGACCCTCCAGGGCTCATCACCTGAATTTTCAAGTTTTCAAGCTTTTGAACCTGAATAACTCTGTCACAGTTTGATTTCGAATACTAATATTTTGTCTTGTTTTAAAGAATATATGGGGCATATTAGGTGTGAAAATGAGCGAAATCAGTGACTATCGACTTTTGACCAAAGTAACCCCCCCGTTAAGTCGTCAAACTGTCAATTAAATTGTAAAATTTAAAAGACATTAACGTTTTGATTATAAAAACTGTGTTAAAATTAAGACAATTTCTTAATTTTGTAAACAAATATTATTTTTAACGCCTGGAGTTTATCTTCATCCATCCCCTTTGGACATATTGTGATAATGTATGACCTATTTTTTCGCTTTAAATATGAAGTCGGTGTCACGGTGAAATTTTTCCCCCTAGAAATTTTTCCCCCCGGAAAAATTCCACCGGTGAAATTTTTCCCCCCGGAAAAATATCACCGGGGAAATCTTTCCCCCCGGAAAAATATCCCCGGTGAAATTTTTCCGGGGGGAAAGATTTCACCGTTCAGTTGTAAATAATTTTTAACATCTATTTTCCACTTTCCAAGTAATTTCTTTCTTCCGAATCGAATTTTTAATTGTTTCCTAACGTAATTAACAATATTTTTTATCAAGTTATTTCATAAGGAGAAGGCCCCAGCTCCTAACAAATAATAAAATTCTCAAAACTGAGATTAATATAGATTTGCCCTGAATTCTCCCGTTTTAGAGATGCAACATAATTTTTTAAAAAAGGTCACAGATGTAGAAATGTTCAATGAGAGAGATTTAATGGCTGTACTTTATCACTACTGTACCTATGTGTTTTGTAGTGCTCCCTTATTTGCGGATTCGATTCCAATAATACAAACGGATTAAAAAACGGAAATATAGAGTAAAATTTAAGTTGAACTAATTGAAGTTACGCTAATTCTTTTGTCCCCAAATTTTCAAGGATTTATTCATTCGTTGGGCTTATTTCTTTACAGATCCTATATCCTTTGGGGAATTCCCAGGAAAGAGTGAATGCATAGAGTATAGTATAGCCGAGTTGAGATTAATCCTTTTAGCTTATTTAACTCAACGTTAAAGTTCTGGTATCTTTTGAGCAGGGCTTTTATGGAGACTGTTTGGAACGCTACAACTTTCGCAATTTTGGGAGTTGGAAAGAGCTTTATTACATCGTTTTAAAGCTTATAATCAGAATATTCAAATGAGTTCACGAAACTAGCTAAATTAGCAAAAATTTTCTGACATAAAGGCTAAATATAGGCTAAAAATATTTGAATATTGATTTCTCAAAACTGTAGAATCGACCCAAATCCTGATAAGTAGAACATGTGGGCCGAGGAACTTTTTTGTATTTGGCTCAATAAGTCAACAGGTCTTAATGCTCCAGAAATCCGTGCGGTGGTGACACGAAATTTCGCAAGTTTCCAGTGAGATTTCTAAAGTGTAATGTGTGAGTTATGATGTGTGAGTTGTGTGTAATTTTAGTGAGTTTGTTTTAATGTGAAATTTTAGTAAGAATGGTATTTTTAGTGAGAAATGTGTATTTTGTAAACTTGTGTGAAATTGTGTGGAAAATTGTGTGAAATTGGTCATTTTCTATGTTAGAGTATTTTATGTTTTATTCAGCCCACTTAGTCGCTAGGTGGCGCTACTTGTTTTTCGAGAAGTCTCTGGCTGCGCTCAGAGCATCTCGCTTGCAAAGGGGGTCTCAAAATGGACCAATCAAAATTCACTAGGCTCCTCTCTCAGCATCCCTTTCTAAAACTAGTCAGTCTTGTCTTTTTGAGCCTTAGCGTGCGGTCGTTTCTTTTCACTGTGTGTCTCGCCTATAGCCCTTCAATTTGGAGTCTGCCTTGGGTATTCGTAAGTATTGATTTTAGTTTATTTCTTTTTACACTAGACTCCGAGGCGACCTCGTGGGTCGATCCAAATTTATTAGGGTTGTGCTATTGTATTTTATTTCGTTTTAATTGGTAACTAATTTTGCTGTTTATTTCAGAAAAGGGTTTAGTATGCTATGTTATAAATTAGGTTTTGCCGCGACGGCTTAGGGAAATAGGTTTGAGATAATAATTTAGAAGGGGTTTTCATATTTTGGAACTGAACCTTGAGTGTGTAGTTTATCCTGTATTGTGTGCCTAATTTCTGATTTTGTCCTGTTTAAAATTTCAATACTTCTTAGAATCTGTACTTGTTTGAATTTTATCTGTTCTGTCAATTTCCAAGATGAATGCGTTCCTGTCAAAATTTACGGTACTGGTCTGTGTTTATTTCGGGAGTCGCTCCCTTTGCTTATGTTTTATTAAATGTGGTCTCAGTAGTTGAGCCATTAGGGTGTCTTCAGTTAGGTGTTTATTAGTATTGTATAGTCGGTAGGTAGGACTTTGAGTTATTTCCAAGTCTAGTTAGGCTAATTATTTACTGAGCGTGCATTTAATTTATTCAAAGTTCTCTCCATAGTTGATAGTTAGGCATTTATTAGTCCTTTAGTCAGCCCTATTTAGTCTTCGGTTAGGTTTAATTATTTCTTGGCGAGATCCTGCCCAGGTCGACTGGAACATAAGTCTCCTCCAGGTTCGTCGTTTCCATACGCGCACAGTTTCCACCCGTAAAGTTTGGTTGTCTATACCCTTCCAACTTTACAACAGCAACTGGAGGGAAACTTTTTAACTCATCCAAGACAATTGTCCCTCCGCGATAGTGCGAATTTTCATCCAGCCGAAAATAACGCGAATCCGTTGGGCAGTTTTTGACAAATTGATGTTCAAACAAAATAATCGCAGTTTTACCAGAATGGTTTTTTGACCAAATCTCTAGCTTAGAGCAACGAACTCTAGCCAATAGGATTTGATAAAATGTGCAATGAGACTGTGTAGATCGAGTAAAAATATATGTATTTATAAATATAGTATATGTATTTTCCAAAGGATATAGGATCTTTAAAGAAATAGGCCCAAAGAACCAATAAATCCTTGAAAATTTGGGGACAAAAGAATTAGCTTAACTTCAATTAGTTCAACTTAAATTTTACTCTATATTTCCGTTTTTAATCCGTTTGTATTTTTGGAATCAAATCCGCAAATAAGGGAGCACTACAAAACACATAGGTACAGTAGTGATCAAGTACAGCCATTAAATCTCTCTCATTGAACATTTCTACATCTGTGACCCTTTTTAAAACATTATGTTGCATCTCTAAAACGGAAGAATTCAGGGCAAATCTATATTAATCTCAGTTTTGAGAATTTTATTATTTGTTAGGAGCTGGGGCCTTCTCCTTATGAAATAATTTCACAAAAATATTGGTAATTACGTTAGGAAACAATTAAAAATTCGATTCGGAAAAAAGAAATTAATTGGAAAGTGGAAAATAGATGTTAAAAATTATTTACCACTGAACGGTAAAATCTTTCCCCCCGGAAAAATTTTACCGGGGATATTTTTCCGGGGGGAAAGATTTCCCCGGTGATATTTTTCCAGGGGGGAAAAATTTCACCGGTGAAATTTTTCCGGGGGGAAAAATTTCTAGGGGGAAAAATTTCACCGTGACATCGGCTCGGCATGTCCTTTGAACCCCTACCCACACAAACACAAAGTCGTTTAAGACAAAATACAGAATTTACTAGAAAATACCGTATTTACTGGACGAGTATCAGTAAAAATGGTATTTATATGTAAAGATAGGAAGTTTAAAGAAAATGCAATTTTTTACTAGTAAATACCGTATTTACAGAAATCGGCCAGTAATACAGTAGATGGAATACAGAAATTACTACGACATACACACTATACAGATTTGGAAGTTCTGGATGCTCAAGTACTCAAACAATAGTAACGTTAGTTCATTATGTACAATGTCGTATAGCAGTATTTCACGTATGCCTTGTCTGTAGAGTTAAAATTAACTCTACTAAACTCTTTTCGCGAATGAATAGAGTTAATTTTAACTCTGTAATATTTAACTCTCTCTAACTCTGCCGGACAGAGTTCAATTCTGCATAGTTAAAATTAACTGTACTTATTCGCGAAAGGAGTAGAGTTAATTTTAACTCTACTCTACCCATTCGCGAAAAGACCCTAAGCGAAAAGAGACATTTAACAGCTCCCGTGCTCCCGTGGCAAGAAAAGTCAATCATCTAGAACTTTAGAAATAAAGAATAGTTGACAAACTTCTAACAACAAAAAGCAGAAAACAAAACCAAATGCTGAAGGAATTACGCAAATGCACATATAAAACGAAAACAGCCTTCCGGCTGAGCAAGAGATCAACAAGATAAGCAATCACAGTATTTCATGACTGTCACAGCACGGGTTTAGGAACAAACATGGAATGCAAATTTTGCCAGGCAGTCAGCTTTGCTCTGGCAGACAACCAAACCACAGATACTGCACTCGATGCCGCAAGACTGCAGTATGTACGTGGTTGAATAGCGGCAAAAAGCACAAGTGGACGCTGAACAAATCGTTCTATTTTCACCAAAATAGTAGTCAATCGGTCCTTTGGTAAGCCGACGGCTAATCAACGGCAGGGTGATTAAAATGTTACTGTACTGAGTAGACGGTATTCCCAGCGATTCATGAAGATTACTGCTGTGAGCTTTCTGAACCTGTTGGAGGTAGTCGTTGAATGGCAACGCGCAGAGCCACAACAGTGCCTTTCTGGCCAGATCAGTCCAACCGTACTTTACCGCAATTAGGACAGTTTCCCAAACATGGTGGCTGGATCTGGCCCAGGTAGAGTCCAGAAATTTTATCACCTTTTTTCGCAACAAATCGATGTCATATTTGTCGGCAAAAAACAGGCAACACCAAACCGAATCACCTGAAAACCAGAAAGCAAGAATAACCAAACGCACGTACCGCAATCAATGTTAAAATCAGGAAATCAGATGACACTAAATAGTGTTGTTGACCGGCAGGCAAAATAGTGTTGCCAAATCGGCCAAAGGCCAATACGCAACGGTTTTTTAGGCCATAGCTTAAGCCATGGAATAAATTTAGGAGTCGATGGCCTAAAGAATTTTGGCCGCTGAGGCCATTGGCCTAAATTTTTCAACAAAAACCCAGTTAAATTTTATTAATTAATTAATTTGGGAATTTTCAAAAAACTTTTTTCGCCTTCGGCGAGAATTTATACATTTTCACTTGTATTTCTGGGCTGCGCCAGCCGCCGGCTGGTTATATTCTCTATTTGCACTTATGAATGCACATTCAGGTTATAATTCCGTTTATACTATCCGTTTATACTACTATAAGTATTTCATCTAAGAAATGCTATTTTAGTAGTTTCATTTTATTTCTATTAGTCTAAATTTGTTCTTTCTTTGGTTCTCCATTACCTGTTTTAATTTTCATTAAAATTCATTAATAAGGTAAAAAGGTAGTTTTTCTAGTACATATGTTAAGCAGTGACAATGGTGTTGTCATGTTCATTTAAATCTTATCACGATTTTTGAATATATTACGCATGAATATATGATAACTGTAATTTTAACAATGCGTACAAGAGCGCGCAACCGAAAAATTAACAAAATTTGAATGGTCTAAATTTTTTGGGTGATGGCCTAAACAATTTGGGTCGTTGAGGCCATTTGGCCTAAAGTTCGGCGACCAAAAAACCCCTGCCAATACGTAATAGGAACTGCAATGCATAATACGTAACAACATAAAGTACGTAAGTATACATATCATATAGACGTGTAATATATTTAGTGTAATACATTGCAACAAAAATATACCTAGTGCAAAACGTGAAGGGACAGGCCGGCGGTCGCCCGGCCGGCCTATTTCTATCCGGCCTGAAAGTCGGCTTGCACTACCTCGCTGGGTCTGGCTTGGCCGAACAGAAATACCGGAGGGTTAACATACAACACTAACGTTAAATTTAATCGCCAAACAATGTACACTAAATTAAGCTGCCAAACCATTTACTGTATATACAAAAAATAAAGAATATTAACAACTCCATCCCATTCCATTCCGCAGCTAACCAGAACAAAAATTCCAAAAATATATAAATAAGAATGAAACCGGAATAGTGTTATCAAGAGAGCATATATAACTGCACTAATATATTAGAAGAAGAGTAAGCCATTGGAGGGTTTATCTTTTTCCATTGCTTAACGGTGCTCCGATCACAGAAATAGGAAGGAACGGAAATAGGAACGGTAGATAAAACAGTATTACGGACGGAGTTCTAATTTTAAAGCAACAGATGTCTAACTCCACGAGCAGGCGCGGTCGTTAAAAACAGGAACATATTAAATAAGTGTCGGATTTAAGAAATAACGAGACAGGAGTCAAATTTCAGAGAAATTTCAGGAACACAGATCCTGGGAATTGGTACCTGGGAATTTTTGCAGAAATTTTCTGAAATTTCGTGAGAAACGTGTGTGAAAATCATCTTGAAAATCACAAAAATCATGTGGATTTCTTCTCTATTAAATTCTCATGTTCCTGATCACCGTGCTACAACACTAGCTTTAGCGATTGAAGAAAGTATCTCACCACGTTCCCAATCAAAACAGCCACCTAATAGAGATTGGCTGCCACCTAAGCTCTAAAAACCTAACATTTAACTTAATCATCAAAGACACAAGATAAGTCAAACAAAGTCTTTTACCCGCAACCTTAGTCGTGGATCCGGGCATTATCAGGGACAAGATGGTCTCAATCTCTTGGGAGGAGAAATCCACAATTTTCAATCGACCACTAATCTTTTCCTTGGTCTCCATTTCACCATTGAACATTGCGGCAAAAACGGGACTGCAGGCGGACAGTATGTGAGTACTAAAATGGAATTCGGCTTCCTCCACTTCGATCACCAAATTATCACCGGGAAACTTTTCCCGGAATGAGCGAGACATTTATAATTCAGTTTAAGAATACTATAAAAAGAAAGTTAGAAGTAGCATGTAAATGACATTCGAGACTTTCGTACTGACCAGAGATAAAACCGGGTCACTATTTCCTGGCCCAGTGACCTGGTAGACCTCTGGACCTAGCGGGGGCGACTTACTCCTTCAACGCGTTTTTGATGCCTTAGGCTTGAAATTCGCAAAACTATTTCGCTATCATGAAAGCAGTTTGTCGGAAAATATTCAGATTTTTCAGCAAAAATTTTGATTCAAACATTACGTCAGAGAAATATCTTCTGACAAACATGACAGTAACAGCATTTAGATATTAAAACTCATAGCTGAAAAACTCTGGTCTTGCTGCGTCCGGCATAAATAAACTTTAGCTTACTGAGAAAAGCTTTCTCGTTCTGTTAATTTCACTAAAATATATCGTTTTTATCAATTTTGACCATATCAATTTTTATCAATTTTGATTTCAGATTTTTATCAATCAATTATGAAATTTTTGCAAAAAATGTTTCCTGCGTCAGAAACAGCAAGACAGGGTCACTCAAAAAGACTGCTTTGCCTATCCTTGTTGCAGTTGTCGATAAAATGCTGCTCAAACTGGCCGGCCATATTTTACAGTTCCTCAATCTTCTACAGCAAAAAATGCACAAAAATATAATTCTGAGAGCAAAATATACAAATAAAGATATAATTAACAACTTATCAGTGCTTTAATTGCCGTGACCGTATACTTGGACGAAGCACTGAGGATGGTGAGGATTTCATGGTGAGGATGAGTGTTCTACTCCGTGAGGATTCATCTGATATTATTTAAACTTTTATAACTGAAGTAAAGGCAATATATAATTGCTATACAGTCTTAACCAAAACTGAAAGCTCTAGTAGGAACGTGACGCTACTGATTGCCAGAAACATTCTTGAAAGTTGGGTAAATAAAGTTTGTGCAGCTCGTGTGGAATAAAGTGTTGGAAATCAAAAATTTAAAAAATAAATATGCAAAAAATTGAAAATTTTTGAAAGACCGGGTCCAGACCGGGTCAGACCCTCTGACCTGGTGACCAGATGACCCGGTCCATACAGTGCCCGAACTAACCCGGTTATTCCGTTTCATCTCTGGTACAGACATTCACTCAGTGTCGATTCGCCACGCAAAACTTCCTTTCCTTCCTATCATAGCAACTGCAGTTATTTTTTCAGTCTTTCATAAGTTTTTACAGAGTCGAATGCCTAGACAGCTAGACCCTTTGAAAACAATACAGAATAAACTCAGCACAAACAGTAAGCGAACGACTACAATTGAAAGCTGAGCTGAGCTGTCACTTTATGTGGGCTGTTGGTAAATAAAATAAGAGGTCTACATTCGAATATATGTAGTGTTTAGCTGAGTATCCACTTTGACTGAATTCATGGCTCTCAATGTCCATCAACAAGTTTTTCATTTTGAAAATATTCGTGTTTGATTGTGATGATTTGATCTTCTTATGCCATGAGTTAAGCAGCAGCCCAATAAACACCAGACCATCGACCAAACGTCAAAGACAGTCAACGTTCTGATGTCTGCGACTGGAAGCAAAAACAATGTAGGCTGCAGCAACGCCCACTGGCGTAAATTGTGGATTTAGAGCTTAACTTAAAACGTATGTACTATAACGATCAGTATTATCTTACAAGTAAACATTTGCAATCTCTAAGCTCTAATGTTGAACTCGAATGCTCATCGATGCACCTCTAGGTAGTACAAGTTTTCCACAGTCGTATCTAAAGATTCTGTACCATTCTAGCTCCACTTAAGGTGGTGACTCCTTTTGGGCACATTTTGTTATTTGGCGGTGTAAATCAAGATGAAATTTGATGAAACTTTCCGAAATAAGTTCTTTTAGCGTTCTAACACCCTCCGCGCAATCCCGATTCAAAAATTTGAGATTTTCGGTCAGAGTGGTTTTTCCCAATTTCTGAACTTTTGGCAGCGGCTATACAGCTATCACTATATTCACTCGAAAGATCTCATTGAGCTTCACATTTTTGCTTTTTAAAGCAAGTTTCTAGCTTTTCTCTACCGTGAGAGATAGCCGATTTTCTTGTTTTGGCGTCGAAAACTTGTCATTTTTGCAGAAATCAAATAATCCAACATTTCTTGAACTACGCAAGCCGTAAAATCAAACTAAGGGCGTCGATCTGAAGGTCTCACAGGGACAAATTATCCGACGCATGATCGCCTTCCAACTGCTATCCTGTAGGCTGCTATCATAAAAAATGTAGTTTTTGCAAAAACACGACTAATTTTTTTCCAAAGATTGTGGAGCATTCACCATACAAGCTGGAGGGCTGCTACTGAACAAATGTGTTCTGCACAAATATACCCAGGGACGATTTTTTAGTCGCCCCGATTACTGCTTTCTAGCTAAAGTAATCGCTTGACAAATTTGGAAAAAGTAGGTAAAATACAGGTTACGCACACATTTCAGCTTATTTCTCTATAACAAAGAGAGATTTCACAATAAATAAAAATTCGTCCCCAGCTATTTGATGGAGGTATCGAATGATATAACCGATGTCTCGCGAAAAAATTTACTTGAGTCTGCAAAAATTCTGGAAAATTATACTTCTTCTAAAATGTGTTAAAAATATTTTAGAAAAGCAACATTAGTTTCGTGGCATGCATTAAAAAGAGAAAATGTGAAGCTACATTTTGATATAAAAACGGCTTCTTAACTCCAAGTAATGAATGAGTAATAATGGTGCAATCTTTATGTGACCAAAGGGAATCACCACCTTAAACTATCTCTACCAAATCTTTCTTAGGAAAGTTGACAATTTGAAAACTTCTAAATCTTGAAACAGCGAACCTGTGATACGACCAGATTGACTAAATCTGGGTAGACAACAAAAACATTACAGAATAAAAAGGTTTAATCATGTCAATTAATGTCAACCAATACGAGCAATAAATGACTTTGCAGCTAGCAAAACTGTCAATCATTACAGTACACTGTCAAACGAAAATAAAACTACAATAAAGGAAAGAAGATAACAAACCAAATCCAGCAGCCAAAATAACGACATACACAGGTGTCCTTTCACAGTCAAAATTGAAGTGAATTTTTGAATACATACTGAAAGGATACTCCTTACTACTGCAATGAACAGCGAAATTGGCAATACAGTTATGCTTTCCTTCAGAAGACAAAATGCCGTAGGATCACCACACTCCATGCTCCATAAACTTCTTATAAACTAAATCTACGCTGGTTACGATACAAACATCGTCGATCGATGCAAATGTAAGCACACATCTTCTTGTAAGAATACAACATCGCTAATACACTCAGTCTTCGAATTTTTGAACCGATTACAGTTGCCCCTACTCCAGAAATTTGCGAAAATGCCAAACAATAAGGACTTAACGAACATTAAACTAAACCAAACAAGGATGCAGCACAGCTACTAAACATTAGTAAGCACTTCAAGAACTACATAAAAGCAATGAAGTATATAAGTAAACAAAGCGTCAAGACTACTTTTTACTACAAATATGAACTGCAAAGCTTGCAAGACAATCAGTTTTGTTGTCACAAACAGCAATACCACATACACTACACTCGATGCCATAATTCCGCATAACGTCAGTCTCAGTATAAGAACAGAAAGCACAAGCAGACTTTGAACAGGCAACTGTATTTACGGCAAAACAATATTCATTATCTTCTTTGGTTTTACGACGGCAAATGAGCGGAAAGACTGCCAAAACGTTGGAATACTGAACGGACGATACACCAATCTTTAAGTGAAGATTACTGATTAGGGCTTTCTGAACCTGCTGGATGTAATCGTTAAATGACAAATCGCAGAGTCCCAACAGAGCCTTCTTAGCAACGTCCATCCATCCATACTTGAGACCAAATAGAACCGTTTCCCAAAGATGATCATTGGACTTGACCCAGGTAGATTCCACAAAAATCTGCACCTTCGTTTGCAGCACATCAATATCATACTTGTCGGCAAAACGCAAACAACACCAAACTGATTCATCTGAAACAGAAACACTATTGTTACATATATGCATAATAGTTTGAAAGCCACGAAATTTCTGTTAAAGTTTTAAATTTTCGAATTTTAAAACATTTGACTTAAAATTTTTTCAAAATATGTGCTAATACAGAATGCTAATCAAAAATACATATATACATGTGCTTGAGGAGAGACCTGTAGCTCTCCCCCTCCCAAGAAGGGTCCCTTGCCTCCCCCCCCCTCCAGAATCCGGATTTCCCCGTTTGTTAGGCAAAAAACTGGAAAATCCCGTTTTCAGTGGCTTTCTACCGCCGGTCCCCCCGAATCCGCCTCCTGCAAATGTCTGGTCCTGAATCTGAATCTTTCAAAGTTGGCCGAAAAACTTGTTTAAATTTATTGACGCTTTTCATTCTGTACTATAGCAAGGTTAACAAAAAAAATCACCCCGAAAATTCGCAAAAAAATCCCCCACCTACAGGATTAGTAACAAGCCGCAACTGGAAAATTTTTTGCATGGTAATAGCCAGAGGTCCCAACCTTAACATATGTAAGTTTGACCGCCGAGGCCCAACTCCTTCGACCAGGGTACCCAAAATAGTCGACCCACCCCAAAACCGACCTTCGGACAACTCCGGACCAAAATTGAAAATTTTGCTATTACTCACTATGGACTTTGCTTAGCTAACCCATATTATGCATGTAACATGTCCACACTCTGCACTATCTAGCCATATATTGGATACCTTGCCATGACCTCTGGGCTGGCCCACGGTGGGTGATTTTTTTGCGAACTTTTTCGCAAAAAAAATCACCCACAACTTTTTGTAAAAAGGTGCTGGATGGCTGCTACAGCAAAACTAACACCAAATTCGAGCTCTACGACCCCGAAAACCTATATAGCACATGTTTTTAGGTACCTCAGACCCGTCTGACCCACTGACTGGCTGTTAGGCATGACCCCGACACTCCGGACCCCTGGGGAGGTCTGGATCACATATGTGGGCTAAAGCTACATGAAAACAGATGCCAAATTTGAATTCTACGCCCCGAAAAACCTATATAGGCGAGTTTTTAGGCTTCCTGGACCTTGAAATAAAATTTTTGACCAGTCACGTGACCCTGACCAAGGTAACGTGACCCTGGGTCAAGTCACGTGACCAGTCCAGATGCGAAATTACTACGCCAAATTGTTTGCGCTGTGCTTACTAGAGGAATAGAACACCAAACAAGTGGATTCCTAGCTTCCTGGAGTCAATAAACAGTGTCAAGAAAATTGGTCATGGTAGCCACTTTGGACCCGGGGGCCGAGCACCGAAATTCGAAGTTAAGCCTACCCAAAAGAAACTTCGGGGTCCAAATTTTTTTACATAATAACTCTATGGACTATGCTCTATTCATACATGAAAAGAAAATTTTCATAGCTGTATCCTGAGATTAGATCCATGGGTGATTTTTTTGCGAACCCGTGATTTTTTTTTGTGAAATCGTTAACAAAAAAATCACAAAAATTTTTTATTACTCTCGCTACACAAGAGCTATCGGCATGAAGTTTGCACCATATATAGAGGGGATCATTACCAGTTGATACATACCAAAATTATTTCGATCGGACTTTATTTGCGAAAATGGCAGCAAAAATTCGATTTTTGATTTTTTTATTAACCTTGCTATATGAGGATTTTAATCATTTCATGGGTCTGGAATTTCTGGATAAAAAGCACCTAAAAGGCGAGCAAATTGTGATTCATAAATTTAGTTAAATTACGTCGCCAGTCGAATTGAATTGTTTGATTGAATTCACAAGCCAATTCAGAAGTCCGGCCGGCCGAGTCAAAAACCCGGTCGGGCAACCAACTAGTGGTGACTTCCGTCGGTTCTGAAAATATGCTCATTTAAACGAGCGTAATCGATTTACTATATGCCCCTACTAAAACCCCGAAAAAAGCTGTTTTAGTGACTTTTTTCAACTTTGACCCTGGGCGAGGTACCACGGGGCCATGCTGACCAGTGGCCACTTCAGACGGTTTCGGCGATATGATCATCGTTTTCAGCGACCCCGATTTCCTATATATGGGTACCACCAATTTTCAATTTTAGATGACTTTTGGACCTTTTTTCGGACTTGGTGAAATTTGTCCAGTCCAAAGTCCAAACGTTAAAAGTTCTATTTTTAACCATCTGTACAAATCGACCCAGAGCGAAATTGGGAAATCAAACATAAACTTGGTCTGCACCCATATATACGTAGACACTAAAAAATAGTACATATAGAAACAATTTGTACATGGGCCGTTTGAAAAAAATCACCGTATGCGCAAAAAGGGCCTTATAAATGTCAAGAAGTGGTCAATACATACAGAGTAAAACCCAACTTTTAAACTTGTATCAAAAAGTCGATTTTTTAAAAGTTCATTTTCAGGGCACGTTTGGTACATTCAAAAGCTCTTGGTCTGGAGATTTCAAAAATGTAAGCTCTAGCTCTCAACTCCTTACCGTTAATTAGTTTCGGCTAATTAACTGTTTTCCTAATTCGCAAAGTGCCTTATAGCTCATGTTATGAGGGGCGCTCCGCGCACCCTCATGATATGCAATGCAGCATATAATATAAAATTTTGCACGGCATAGCATCATATATCAAACGCTTGAAAATGCAATGCGTATCCCACATTACACTTTCGAAGTATTTGAGTATATTTACGCTACAGCTAAGCGGATTAGAAATGCGGCCCGGGCCGGGCTGACTGGCGCAAATGTTCATCTGTACTGCCCAGGCTTTCTAAAATCTGACTTTGCACCGAGGAACCTACACAGTAACAAATTTTCCCTATCAGAAACTTTACCTCATATACAGCATCAAGTGGTCGCAAACGTAAATGTGCAAGTATGTACTATTTTCTGTATGAAAAACAGAGTTATGCCCCTACCTGTCACTGGTGCAATGGATCCAGGCATTAACATAGGTAAGATTGTTTCAATCTCTTCAGCGGAGAAATCAACAATTTTCAGTCGACCACTCGTCTTCTCTATTGTCTCCATTTCACCATGAAACATTGTGTTAAATACGGGACTGCAGGCGGATAAAATGTGTGTACTGAAATGTAATTCAGTTTCCTCCACTTCAATCACCAAATCATCATAGGAAGATTTTTCCTGGAATGAGCGAGCCATGATTCAACTTACGGATACTGTAAAATAAAAAAATTAGGATTAACAGGTATATATTATTAAGATACTGTTGACATACTTATTTGCGAACGTAATGCCAAGGCAATGAAGCTAGAAGTTTTAGGTGTCATGGAACCAGGCAAGGCTTAGGAGATAACAAGCCTGCTACAATGCTAGCCTGATTCAGTGTTGACCAATGGGATGGGATCCCATGGGATGGGATCGGGATGGGATTCAGAACTCATCCCATATAGGAAGGTGGAATTACCTGGGGCCGATTTCATGATAAGTTACAAGTGTT
This sequence comes from Trissonchulus latispiculum, assembly GCA_030248195.1. Lineage (NCBI taxonomy): Eukaryota > Metazoa > Nematoda > Enoplea > Enoplida > Ironidae > Trissonchulus > Trissonchulus latispiculum. The sequence continues at coordinate 16,293 of JASAND010020435.1, forward strand.
ACAAGCTACAACTTGTAGGCTTGTAGCTTGTGACTACAAGTTGTGCTAGATTCGGTTTCATCAATAATTTCCTTTAACTTGTAACCACAAGCTACAAGTTACAAGTTACAAGCTGTAAAATGCTCTTGCTCAGCTGCATTTTCTTAGCAGTTATTGCTCAGTTAAAGGAGTGTATTACTTCTGCAGTGTTAGCTTTCGTGTTCTGTCCCGTTTTTAGTTTTTTGTTGCTTTTTTGTATTTGCTAATTTGTCATTGCCTACTATTTTGAAGTTGATTTAATCGTTTCAAAATCCTACTTTTTTAAGCCAACAATTTCATTGTGCACTTGCACTAGAAATTTTAAATTAGCACGTTAAAAACAGTTATGTTCATGATTTTTTGATTTTATAATTTAGAATTTCATTATTGCATATATAATTAATTTGACTATTTCTATCCATGGGCTCCCATACTTCAGCCACATTTAGCCAAAAACTACAGTTTGTCCGATGGCTTATTGAAAATAAGGACAAATTGACTGGATCCTTTAGCTCAACTCTTACCAAGGAAGACAGAGTTAATTGCTGGAAGGAGATTTACAACAACTGCCTATCAATTGGTATTGCTTTCCCGAAGGAAAAGGACTACACATATGTTCGAGACATATTTTGGCCTAACATTCGCCGCCTAACAGTGGTAAGTTTCTGCATGAATCCTAAATTGATACCTAGTACAGCATTGTTAGTTTATATTTCCGCAAATCAAAACTATAAAACGAGACATGTTATCAATGTTGATATAGACATGTATGAGCGAATTCACGAACGCAGTTTACAAATTTCATCGAAATCGTTGGACTAAGCGATTTCTTGTTTCAATCCCATCATTTTCAGGTAGATCGAGCTCCTCTGCTTCCAAATTAACGTCTTCAGTAACCGCGGCCCCAAGCCCAACCATTTCTTCCGCCTCCGCTGGATCAAACGATAACACCAAATTATGCAAAACAGCACAAGCTTTAATAGCCTCTGCAGCAAACATAGGGCTAACCCGCAGTTTATTTAAGCAAGCAAAGCGATTTTTCATCACTCCAAAAGCATTCTCCACAACACGGCGAGTCTTAGAATGAGCCTTATTAAAGTTTTGCTCAGCGTCACTCATTTCGTATTTCTGAATTGGGGTAATCAGCCACTGCTTTAGGGGGAACCCCGAATCTCCTAAAACGATGCCATTGGGAAATGGGCGCCACCCTTCATCATCAAATTTCGTCGCTAGTGCACTGAGTCTCAGAACGCGGGCATCGGGAACACTTCCAGGCCACTTAGTGTTGACGTAGTAGAATTTGTAGTCTGGGCCACAAACCATTAAGCAATTCAGAGAATGGAAACCTTTCCTATTGACGTATTGATGTTCGTCTTCGGAAGGAGTCTTAATCTCCACGTGCGTGCCATCAATACAGCCGACTACGCACGGTAACTCACCCAATGCGTAAAACTGGTTTACCATCTTGCGTAAATCAGCATTTAAGCTTGGCCAGCTTACTACCTCGGCAAATAGAACAGAATTAATGACTTGGACTACGCGGTGAACCGAGCGGCAGAGTGTCGATTTAGATGGACCATGGGCATCGCCGACTAAATGATAAAACCCCCCCGTAGCTAGGAATCGGAGAGTAAAAAGTAAGTGTTCACTAGCAGAAAGAGCCTGACTGCGTCTGGTTTCCGGTTCGAGATGCGGACCAATCCGAAGCAATAACTGCTCCACTAAAGTCCGAGAAAGTCGGAATTTCTCCACAAAATTGTCCACGTCTAGGTTTAAGTTAATCCTAGGTTTGAAGACACGAGGTCTCGGCTCTCGTCGCACTGCTGGTTCAAATAAATCATCACTGTCGCTGGAATCTTCCATCTGGTAATTAAAAACGGAACGGAGCCTGAAGAATAATATCGAATAATGATAATAATACAAGCGTATATACTAGAATAACAGCATTGAACACTTTCACTACCATGTACTAAACATGCTATATATGTTAAATGGGTGCCGTAGGTAATTTATTAGAGGGAGAGATTTTTGTTAATTAATCAATGTTACATTATGAAATCACCAACCTTTTCGGGGGTCAAAGGTTAACAAACCGAGCATGTCTAGCGTGTTTAGTACATGGCAGTGTAAGAGTTTCATACTGTTATTCTATTATGTACGAAGAGTACATACGTAATGATTGTAGACAGGCTCTCTGTTATCACAGAAAAAACTATGCTATGCGCGCTATCGGCTTACCCTCCCAACCCCGGTTTAACCCGCTCCCACACCGCCCCTGTATAGGTAAGCCGGTAGCGCGCATAGCATAGTCTTTGCTGCGATAACAAAGAGCATGTCTGCTGTCTTACTCTTATCATTATGTATATATTCTTGATAATACCAATACAACAACTTCTGATAATAATAAGGTTAATGTCTATTTTAGTCCAAGAAAGACAAATCTCGGAAGACTGGAGAAGGAAGAGTGGATTTTACTGAATTGGACAAGCTTGTACTTGAATATCTTGGTGAAGAAAGTCCAGCGGTTGCTGGTTTGCCTGTCGCGGAAAGTTTCGAACCAACGCCCTCGCCAGCGTCTACCATCACTGAAAGGGACACTGACAGCCCCGTTAGTGGTACCGTCGTACAGCATACCAAACCATTTACCCCAGCCTCATCGAAGAAGCGGGTTCGTTCAAACAATGTATCACCTACAGCGGTCCGATTTGATAGCCGATTGAACGAAATGAAGGTGGAAAAAATGGGTGCCGAATTGGAAAACCTACGACTAAAAAACTACAAGCTCAAGCTGGAAATCTGGAACCTAGAAAATTCTTTGGGTCTGCCTCATCGGTTTCCTATTTCAGAAAGATCTATTGGTGCCGTTGCTGCAGTTGAAGCTCATCAGTCCTTTCCACCTGCCGCCGAAGCGTTGCCCGGATTCGCAGAAACCTTTGGATATAACGAAGTGCCAAGATCCCAGTGGTAACTTGGAAAAGGTTCAAACTTACGTCCTAGAAAGAATATATAGTTGAAACGTGTTTGCTAGTTTTTTGGATTAAATTCCGTTGTTTCTGCTGCTACTGATGTTAATGTTGTTGAAAATGAATAAAAAATTGAATATTAGAATTAAATTATGAGTTTAAGTTATCATAGCAAATGAAATAACACAAATTTAAAAAATTAGCAAAAGTTAACGGACTAAAATCGACTAGCAGACAATCAAACGTTTGCAGAATATAAGCCTACAAGACAACCTTCGACTTGTAAACTTGTAAGGATATTTTTAGTTGCTTGTAAACTTGTATCTTGTAACTTGTGGGTTCGTGAAACGGGAACTGGAAATTCACTTGTAGGACACTTGTGAAAACACAGCTTGTAGCTTGTACCTTGTAACTTGTCATCAACTCTTAGTGAAACCAAAATCGCTTGTAACTTGTGACTTGTAACACTTGTAACTTATCATGAAATCGGCCCCTGGGACTAAATCCGCTTTGACAGTGGAATACCAAAATTTTGGATTTTGAATTTTGAATTTTGATAATTGTTTCAAAAGAATAAACTTTAGCAAATTGTTTCAAAAGAATAAACTTTAGCAAATGCATCTTCATTATTGTGCTGTGTTTGGTCAGGAGTTTATAATACCTAGAGTAAGACACTCAGCTCTTCCTAATAGAATAAGCTTGCAAGATGCTCGAAACATTAAGGCCGAAATCTCGGTGGGCTTCTCAGCATGTAAACATACAACGCTGACATTTTTTTGAAGACGGTCGTTTTCGACAAATTAAATACTATAACTTGAGCTAGGAAAATCGTACAGCAATAATTTTTATATGATTATGTTGCGTAGAACGAGATCTTTTTAACGATATAAAAATTATATAGTTCGGTGTAGGTAATCTCTTACAGAACTGGCAATAAAGCATCCTTGCGACGAAAATTCTAGAATTTCATCATTTCTTAGAAATGCGTTACGTCGTTGTTGAATGTTATAGTATCTAATTTGTCGAAAACGCCCGTCTTTAAAAAATGATATCGTTGTATGCTTACATGCTGAGAAGCCCACCGAGATTTCGGCCTTAATGTTTCGAGCATCTTGCAAGCTTATTCTATTGGGAAGAGCTGAGTGTCTTACTCTTGATATTATAAACTCTTGGTTTGGTCGAATCAAGATTTTGGTATCGGATTGACCGTAGGCTAGCCGCTTAGACAAGTGTTTCATAAATTCATAGATTCAGAAGTCCTGCAACGTGTAGAGCTGTGCTGTACCGCGCTTGTTTATTGATTTTACTTTAAATTTAATATTAAGTATCAAATTGTCTAAAACTGTCTAATTCACGCTGATTCAAATTTTAAAAATTTGATGAAATGTTTGCAAAAGAATTAGAATTCCAATTAGAACATAGAACCTCCCTCAATATGCCTGTGTAATTAAATTTTTTGAAATAACTAACTAGAGTTCATAGGCATAATGCTATCAAGAGTGCATAATTGCACTATATACAAGAAGAAGAGTAGGCCACTAGAGGGCTCCTCTTCTTGGCATTGCGTAACGGTGCTCCGCGAATGTTCCCCCGGTTGGTGGAGGGGGGGTAGCTCTCTTCGACAAAGCAAACCCCCTGTTTGGTGGGAGGGTAGCAGAAAAGTGCCTGAAAATTGTATATCCTGTATTTGAGTGCAACTGTTGACTTGGGACGGGTCAACCTATACAGATAAGCACTGAGTGACGTCTTCAAACCAGCCAACTCTTCGTTTTCATCACTTCCTATACAAGAGTAACTTTACATTACGATGTTTCAATGCTGCAACTAGAGTTGGGACCGGTTCCACTAGAACCGGTTGGAACCGGAACCGGAACCGGAACCGGAACCGAACCGGAAGGAATTTTAGAACCGGAACCGGAACCGGAACCGGTAGGATTTGGAACCGGCCGGTTCCACTCTTAAAAATGGACTTGAACTAATATTTTGCAGGAGTTTAAATTTTGCAAAAGCAGGATTTTGCTTTTGTGGTTGCCATTCACTGTTGCCATTCATATTGTCTTTTTCAAGCTAGTGACTGAAATTGAAACTTAAAATCTAGTTTGAACTGAAACTAAACAAATTTAGACCTGAAGGCGAAATATGTAAGATAAGACTGATAATAATTAAGAGTTTCAAACTAAACGTGAAATGAAGGTACAATTATTGGAACTGAAACTGAAGCTGACATTCCATAGAATAAATTTAGACCCTAAACTGAAAACGACAGCTTCAGCTTCCACTGAGGGTGACACAAACTCACCGCTTCCCCTTTTCATCGAGGCACGTTTCAGGTTTCACTGAAGCCGAGGCATAGAATTAAGAGAAATTTCAAATGTTTCTTTGAATCAACACTAGTGACATTATCCCGTCTGTTAAGACAAAAATTAAATGTTAAACATACTTGAAAAATTAGGAACATGTATTGTAAGGGAAAATTTCTGCTTCCTTTATTCCGGAAGGAATTTCGTAATTTTTTGTTTTCATGCTTCTGATTTTTCAAATTTTGTTAAGTAATTTTGTGTGTATTACAAAATGCAGTTGTGAAAATGTCTCTAAATTAATTTTAACAAATTTTTGAAATTTTCTGTTCTAAAATTCCAATTGTAATTGATGAAAGACGGGCACTTTCGTTCAGACGTGAACGATACATCGCCGAATGAAAACTTTAAGCAGCTTACATATTTGAATATTAACCTCATAGAAACTTTAAGCAGCTTACATATTTGAATATTAACCTCATGAGAGCTGGATGGGATGTAGTCGGAAATTGAGTATATTTTCTCAAAAAATTGGTAGATGGAAGGTGGTGTTGTCAGCATGCAAGATTTAAGCAACATTTTTTAAAAAATAGTAAATTTTAGAGGAGTAGAAAACTTCGAAAGTTGAGTACTTATTTTCTTATTTTTAAGCTATCGGCAACGGAGACGAAAGTCAATCAAAGTTCAAATAATGGAACAGCATGTAGAAGTATCTGTTAGCTATTTTGTGTAATCAAGCGACTGTACATTTCCTCGTTGAATATAACTTTAATATATATGTTCTTCTTTCCAATTTGGCTTTCAGCTTTTAAATATTTTAAATGCATTTATATGTTTTGGAAACTATTTGCTTCTGACACTATACTCTTTTTAAAGAAATAAAAATTTACGCTCCAGTATATATCAATTCTCAGCATGTTTTACTGAAACGTTGTGCAGTTTACAAGATTCTGTTCAGAAGGCGCAGTCTGCATTTATGGAATGGAATGGAATGGAATGAAATGAACAACCGCCCCACAGTACGCAAACATCACGTATAATTCTGTTTGCACATTTGTACTGTGGACCCACCTCATGGATTGCACCTGTTCGCCCCTAAGCCCTACTATTCACAAAACGGGAGAACTACATAGCACACAGTCATAATTTCATGTTATATATACTCCAAAATACGCAAACAGACGTACGTACGCTGCTCAGTTGCCCCTCGAACAAGTGCAGTCCACAGCTTTTGATAGCACTAAACTTTGTAATCGTCGTCATGTATGTAAATTAGTATCAAAAAATTTATATACTTAAACAAATTTGATATCTCATTTTCGCAATAATATACGTATAAACGCATACGTATCACATAAAAGTATCTAAATTGGCATCAAAACGTTTATATACCTAAACAATTTTGATTTCTCAAATTTTATATATATATATATACATATAATGTATGTATAAACGTTGCCAAATCTAGCAAAAAGAAATTGAAATATATATTCAAGTTATTTCAACTTTGAGAAAAATTGACATGCAATTTTTCTTTAACAAAAGCTGTTCCCCTAGCGTATGTAGGTATGCTACATCTCACCTACTTACCCCAAACTACCTTGGTGGGATCTAGACCGTGCAGACTACGAATAACTGTAACTGGGCAAATCTGGATTTGTACGATAAACGAAAAAGCCCTTTAGATTCTACATAGATACTACAGATATTCGTGGGACCCAGCCAGCACGGAGAGGCTGCAGCATACCAGTTCATTTCATTCACCCTCCCTGGGAGTTATATTCATCAAAATTTGCATACATTAGTAATCTGAATGGGGCACAGGATTACAATTTCATTGGTGGGTCCCTACTGTACAACATATATACTAACTATAATGTGCAAGCATTGATAACATGAACCAGAGCTATTATGGGCGGTTATGGGTGTACATACGCACCATCTGGTGCCTTACAAGCACACCCACCTAAAATTTCATCAAATTAGTCCAAAAGCATATATAAAATGTTAGGTTTAACCCATTTAGATGCACAGTAGAATCTTACCGTGAATTATCGAAACAATTTGCTCGACCATACTAAAGTTTTAATTTTTTTACAAGTTTTAGTGTATGTTGTGCATATAGTAACAGCATTTGTATTCAAGGTAAGGCAAAAACTTTAAAATTCTAAGTAAACAAGAAAGTTTAACCCAGTTGGTTGTTATCGCATTACCTATTCCAATTGTTTTGCAGTATTGCTTTATAATTTTGATTGTATAACCCTTGCTGGGGGCCTGCATCCAATATTAAATAATGTTAAAATGAAACTACGAATTTTGTACTTGGAACCTGGAACCGGAAGCTAGAACCGGAACCGGAACCGGAACCGGAACCGGAACCGGTACTGTAGAACCGGAACCGGAACCGGTTTTGAAAATTGGAACCGATCCCAACTCTAGCTGCAACAATGTTTCAATTGTTGAAAGCATATCATTCAGCTAACAGACTGTCCCGCAAAGCCTTTATTCTCATTTTCAGAGAAAACTATTCAACTTTATTGAAATCAAAAAGCAAAGCAGAAGAACAGAACATAAAGCAGTGGATAACAACAGCTACAGTGTTAGTGAAAAGCTACCCAGCAGTCAGAGATAACGCAAGCTTTAGTAAACTGCAAAACATAACTTTATCCCTGGAAACATGAAAAGAATGCAAATATCAAACAACTGAAGTACAAAACTGATGCGAATGTGCCAAAGTAAAGAAAAGAAGGACGAAAGCGCCAAAGACGTTCTCTTTTAAAGGAGAGTGTTCCACAATTCAAAGTATTCGTGCAGCTACATCCTTTTATAGGTACTAGCTAAACGCAGCGAACGCAGTGCAGCGATAATAGGAATTTTCAGCTAAAGGTAATCAAACGATTCAGTTGAGGAAACGGTAGAAAAACACATCGTGCGACACAGTACAACTACAGACACAGAGTGGCATAAACAATACACAAAAAAGAAGCAAAACAGGATCAAATCAAGAGAAAGCAAACACGCAACGAACGTAATCTTTGATAAAACTACTATTGACTAAGTGTAGAGAATACACGCATATAATGACCATTAAAGCAAAACGTATCGTACCGCAGGCGCGTAGCCAGGGGGGGGGATTCCCCCCCCCGAAATTGTGTTGCTCTCAGGAATTTTTTCCTGCCATGTGTAAAACGCTCGTTTTTCAAAAAAATTTTCGCGCCTTCGGTGCGTATTTACTTAAATTTACCACCATAATATGGGTTTAGAACGCCAAAAATGTCTTCTAAATACCCTAATGGGCGTGGTTCGCCCAGTTTATACATCATTTGCGTGAATGAAAACGTATTGAGCATCATTTCGCTTCTTTAATTCAAAGAATGCTTTGAAAAAATTCCTCAGACGTTACAAATCTGAAAAATTTTCAACTGAAAGAGACGAGAAAGAGAAAGAGAAAAAACTGATTTTACAGACCCCCACCAAATTTTGGCATTCCCTCCCCCGAAAACTTTTTCTGACTACGCTAGTGTCGTATCGTATCAAAGCATAACGTATCTGGCACTATTTCTTAGTACAGATATGAACAGCAAAATTAACAAGACAATCCATTCTGATGTCACAAGACGTAATACCACAAACGGTACACTTTATGCCATATAAGTGCTGATTTACAGTGTCCTTACAGAAGGAACACGAAAAGTTTGAATAACGATCAGCGTTCACAATACGTTCCCCGTCTGGATTAACATGATGTTTCAATATTAAGGGAACTGTGGCAAAAACATTACTGTACTGGCCAGACGGAACATCAAGCTTCAGATGAAGATCACTGATCATAGCTTTTTGAACCTGTTGGATGTAATCATTAAATGACAAATCGCAGAGCCGCAATATTGCTCTTTTCGCAAGATCAGTCCATCCATATTTTAGTCCAATCAGAACCGTCTCCCATACATGGTGGATAGATTTGACCCAGGTGGAGTACAAAAATTTTCTAACTCTGATGAGCAGTATACCAACATCATATTTGTCAGCAAACCGTAGGCAACACCAAACTGATTCATCTAAAAACGACATAGACCATGAGTTCTGTAATGCACTATTACAACAAAGCTAACTCCGTTTTCACAGACTTAAGTCTCAAAAACTGAACGAATAATCGAAACAAAAACACAAATTTGAAATATATATAGCAAAAATGAAATATGAATGAATAAATATTTGAAATATAAACGAAAAGTTACGTAAATATAAATAAGTATTGCAAAAATTGTAAACATACAACACAACTGTCAAATCAAAAGAAAGATGTTCCACCTTCTATTCACAATTTGCATTTTGGATTGCAATGTCTTGGATTTAAATAAAGAAACTTCTCTTAAACTGATTTGGAGAGTTTAATTTTGGCACACACACACACACACACACGTTTGAATGAGTTGGAGTTTAACAATTCTAGCTTGTTTAAGGTGTCGGTAACGCTTTGCGTAAATTTGGCACTACAGGCTTCAATTCTTTATGAAAGTGGATGAAACTTTCCAAATCATTACATAGTTTGGTGCTCTCAAAACACTGCGAGACTATTAGTATTCGCACATTATGCGATCAGTGCCGCATTTCTAGGTGTGTAGCGCTTCTACCAGGGCTGGTGGGCCAAAAAGAAACCGACGACAAGCCCAAACGGGAGGCGCCAGGCACCCTTGTACCCACGAAACCAGGACCTAGGAGAGAGAAGGGAAGACGGAAGTTCAGCGATTCATTCAGAATTGAAAGTAAATAATTGGCCCAGCCCGGGTTCGAACCAGGGTCCTTCTGATCCCGGGACAGACGTGCTAACACACTACACCACAGGAGAACTCCCATATCAGGCTTATCAATCTTTCCTATGCCTGCTTCCCTTACAGGTGAAAAATAAGAAATTTTAGGTTTTTGGCCTTATTCTCTCAGTAACAGCTGAGACACATGATTGATTGCTACGGCTGGAAAGCGTGCACGAAAATGAACAATTTTGCTTATACAAATTTCGTGCATCTCTAGTCGTTGAGTCAGTGTATATATATAATATATATATATTATATATATATATATATATATATATATATATATATATATATATATACAATATTTTGTCCAACAATTATTTTGGGGTCAAAACTGGCCATTTTGAGAGAATTCGTTTTTCAAAATTACTGCCAAATGTTACAATCTTGGTTTGTTTATACTCAATCAATACTTAGCCTAATTGCACATTTTATCAATGCCTCTTAGATAAAGTTCGTTGCATTTAAGTTATACATTTTTTCGAAAAACCATCTTGGCAACACAGCGATTGTTTTGTTTTGAACATCGATTTCTCAAAAACTAAGCAATCGTGTGATTTTTGGCAGGATGAAAATTCGCACTATATATTGCGGAGGAACACTTTCCTTGGTTTGAGCTAAAAGCCTCTCCAGTTGTGAGAAAACTCGCTTCGAAGTGAAGTTACGTAATTTCATATCGCCGCACACTTGGCGGACTCTCTGGAGCATTGAAACTGGTTGGGCCAAATCCAAAAAATGTCCCTCGGCGCACATGTCCTTCATATTATGGTACAAAGAGAAATTTTGGTCGATTCTACAGTTTTGAGAAATCGATGTTCAAAGATTGTCTTTTACGTCAGAAAATATTTGCCAATTTTTAGCTAAATTCGTTAGTTTCGTAACTCATGTGAATGTCCTGATGATAAGCTTTAAAACGATTTATAAAAACTCCCAAAATTGGGAAAGTTATGTACAGTGGTTCAAAAATCACCACACAAAAAGACACCACCACCTTAAGAACCCCCCCCCAATATTTATAGGTTTTTTCATGAAAACCCCAATGGATTAAACGTAGTATATATACCTGTAACTTTCTCATTGGAACACGGCAATAACATAGCTAAGATGGTCTCTATCTCCTTGGAGGAAAAGTCGACAATCTTCAATCGACCACTAGTCTTTTCAATGGTCTCCAGCTTTCCATAGAACATGGTGGTAAAAACGGGACTGCACGCAGACAAAATTTGTGTACAAAAATGCATTTCAGTTTCCTCCACTTCGATCACCAAATCATCAAAAGGGGATTTCTCCAGGAATCTTAGTGAAGACATGACAAAATTGAACTTAGCTGAAACTACAAACTATGATGATACACACAAGATGCAGTACAATGGAAGGTCTGGCGGCTCACAGTTGTCGAACTGCCATGCCATTCCTACATTATTCGTCCGACACAAAAAGAAGTAATGGTGTCTAAACAGATACCTGATAAGCGAAACTAAAGACATATTCGTCGACTGGGTGACAAATAAACACGACACGACAGCGAAAAACCGAAAGCAGACAAGATCAGCCGCTGATAATTGAACCCTCGACATAGTCATACACTCAGAGATGGAGGTAGGGAAGATGAGATACTCCACCCGGAAAAAAGAAGTTTGTAAATGTAAGGTCGATAATAAAGATGCCCCCAAGAGAACTACAACCTACAGAAGGTTATAAGGCACCGATGCGTAATCTACAGTCCTGGTCAGAAATAACTTTCTTCGCGAAGGCGAATGCGAAGGGCCTTCGCGAATTTGCGAATGTAGTTTTACATAACTTTCGCGAAGGTCGGCTTGAATTTTCCTTCGCAACTCAGCAGGACGTGATTGATTACTTGTCAAAAGCTTAAGCTTAAACTTGCTTTAATTGCACAGCTGTCTGTCCAAAGAGGTATACTACACAGAGGTACAACTGACCAGTTGGCCGGTGGCTACTAGCAGTTAAGTTAAAGCTGCAGGCACCATGCTGTTTGTTTTGACATCTGTCAGAAAAACTGAGAATGCACAAAGGACTCTGCATTCGCCCCTTCGCGAACACTCATCAAAATTTTTGGTGTCGAATGTCTTCGCGAAAGTGCGAATATTCGCGAAAATAAGTAACTTATTTCTGACCAGGACTGTAATCTTTGGATTAATATTCCATGATTTATTTTTATTAGACAGACATTATTTATTTTGCTAGCTGCCTGGTTAGTGAGATGGTGAAAAGTAGTGTTTGAGGCCGGCCGGGGATTCACCGGCCGGCCGGCTACCGGCCTGTTGCAGTGCAGCTGTCATGACTGCTAGCTAAGAGATTGATTTTCGGATGTTATATTAGAAAAATGTACGTGCACATGTATACTAACTGTACGGGCCAGACTAAATCCAGACTTTATTACAGATTTTGTGTAAATGCGCAGCTCCAGCTGACCCTCCTTAACGCTTATCTACCTTTCGTCCCAGGGCAGTCGACGCTGGACTGGCACTGGACCAACCAGCAGGAAGATGAAGAAGAATAAGAGTAGAGTATGAAACTATACGAAGCTAAATGTGTATATTTTTAAACGTCTAGAGCCCGATAGCATTTTGATTATCGTCCAATAAAACTTTATAAAGTTTGTTGTGAATTAAACATGTGCTATATTTAGTATTCCAGCTACAGTAAGAGAAGTTAACAGTGAGTTAAGTACTTTTGCGCGGTGTAGTTTAGGCGTAGCTTCTGCTTTTTAGCATAGCTAAATTTGAAGTTCACTTTAACCTTAGTTGCTCTAAATTGTAAACCTCTGATTGTTGATTTGCATCGCGGCCCGTCAGCCGTTAGCCGATCGGCGAGCGAAAGTCGTCGGCCGGTGGTCGGTCGGTCTGAAACACTAGTGGAAAGGCAACTATCACCTACCCCGGTGATCAGGATCAATTCTGATCGAGACAAAACTCAGCCGCATTTCGCAAATTTTCTGCAATTACTGACCAAAATTTAGCAATATTGAAAATGAAAAATTATTTAAATTTGTAAGAGTTGTAGTAGTTGTACGCCTCGCTGATTAGGATTAAAACAATAATAGTACTGAAAATTTCTGGAAATTTTTCGATGAGGGGTGAAGTGGACCCTCCAATTTGCAGGTTCTAGGGGATTCTATCCTTAACGCGGCTGGCCCTTTAACAATTCTTCCGCAATAGTGATCAAGGCAGAAGACTGTATTACCGATCAAACTCTGTCCTGAATTCGGCTGCAAATTAAACCTCCGCCATGCCAATTTCGACCAAGAGTACATAACATATTATGTACTCTTGTTTCTACCAAGCACCATGTACAACTACTCGAACAAGCTCAGAGTACAAGGCTAGTGAACTTTGACAACAACAGATGGAGATTATTAACCGTAGTTCTTCGTTCCAATTCATTTTTCACTGAAGGATATTTCACTGTCCTCGAATTTAGTTTAAGTTCAGAAAAGCGTACAACACCCAAAACCCAAATGCATTTTCAACAAAATCAAAGGCAAAAATTTTAAGGACCGCTTGGTCACCCCTAACAAGTTCAGATTTTTCAGAAAGTGTTTTAGGGTATTCAAAACCGAAGTGTGATCAAAAACATTATATGGACAAATTTACATAGTTGGACTGGGAAGATAAATTTTTAGCATTTTAGCACTTGGTTGCGATTAAGCTACAGCCACTGTCATATTTTAGTGGAAAGAAAGATTCTTTCTTTCTTTCTTTTCTTTCTTTTTCTTTTCTTTCTTTCTTTCTTTCTTTCTTTCTTTCTTTCTTTCCTTAAAGAAAGAAAAGAGGGGGCAAGCGACGAAGTTTCTTTATATTAAGGTCAGTCCAGACATTTGACTGACATTTGTTTTGGAAACCTGGGTCTAATACACAGGACTTACCGAGCATATATGCGTGCGTAGTATAGTGGAAGAATCCAAGTTTATGTCAAAGTCTGTGTTAAAGGTCAAAGGTGCATATCAAATATCACAACATTGGCTAGGGTAAATTCTAATTATTAGGCTTTCTTTCTTTTTCTTTCTTTCTTTCTTTCTTTCTTTCTTTCTTTCTTTTTCTTTTCTTTTCTTTCTTTCTTTCTTTCTTTAAAATTTCTTTTTCTTTGCACTCAAATATGACAGTAGCTGTAAGACACGAACAAAGTACAGCTAGAGTCACTACTCTGACTGCATCTGCTATATAATAGGGCCGAACATAAAGTTGCATTTGGCAGCGCTGACCTGCGTTTAGCGTGCATTCTAATGCGTGTATATCATAAGATCCGTTGTTGTATTAAGTGCCAGGTCATCCCAATCATTTATATATATTCCTAAACACGTCATCTTCCCTTTCACTTTGATGACTAAAAGTTATTAATTAAAACTAGTAGAGAAATCACTCGATCTTTAACATCTGCAAAACAAAGATGAATTTAAAAATTAACTTTACTTGGCATTGAAATACAAAATTAGAACAGATACAGCACATTATCAATAAAACTAGGGTTACGCAGTCAAACGTCATACAAAGATATCGAACTGAACAGGACTGACTCTGGATTTGAATTAAGTCAAGCTGTCAATTAAATTTTGAAATTAAAAATTACGTTAAGACATTAAGTTTTCTATTTTTATGTACGAAATTAGACAAAGCATTGCTGCTGTCAAAAATGCTTCTGTTGTCAAACCAAGATGATGAAATAAAATTTAAAATTCCGAAAGAAAAGATCAAAATGGGAAGAAAATAAAAACTAATTAATAGGGCATGTCAGATCAACAGATGATGCAAAATCAGCAAGACACATTTAGAAACGATTAATCTGAACCGTGAATAACAGCGAATATTCGAGAACTAATTGTGACGAAAGCGATCGTATTTATCCAATGTCCCGGTACGATTCAAACTTCATTCAATTTTGCCTATGTCCAAGTATGATTTTCTTCATAGAAAATACCCACCCACCCACAAAAGTTTCGACGTAAGAATCACCCCGCAAAACAACAAGCAAAATTCAGCACCACAAATTCAACTGGCGACATGGGCGCACCCGAGGGGGAGTTGGGGATTCCGACCCCCCCCCCCTTATTGTCCGACTCTCAGTGCAATCTATATATATACCAAAAAATGTGAAAATTTTTCGCGCCTGCGACGCTGTTCTATCTCAATTTCTAAAATTTTCGTCACCTGTGGTGCTTTTCAATCTCAATTTTTCAAATTGTCGTCGACTACGGCGCTTTCTGTCTCAAGTTGATATAAAATTTCGTACCTGTGAGCTATTTTGTCTCAAGTTTTAAAATTTTTTGCGCCTACGGCGCTTTTGTAGCTCAAGTCTTTTGAATTCGTTGCGCCTGTAGGGTATTTTTTCCAAATTTTTCAAAAAATTTCTCAACTTTTATTAAAATCATTTTAAAGGTTTCCATTACGGAGTTTTTTCATAATTTCAAAAATTTCTCAACTTCTGGGGCACCGCCCTCCCAGACCCCCCGAGTGGACAACTGATTGTTCCCAAACTTCATCACTTGTGTTGCGACAACTCGGAAATTGTTGCCGCCTAAACCGTAAACCCCCCCTTACCGTAGTCGCGTTTGGCAAAAGCAAAACATTTTTCGGCACGACCCCCCCTTTTCAAAATCCTTGGTTACGCCCCTGACTGGAGCACACTTTGTGTATTAAATCTGTAGCATTAGTTCGCTAAACAACCGGTTATCAGTACAACAGCTTGTTTCAGAGGATTTGCAGCTCTATGTGTAAAAAGTGCTCCAAGCTAAAACAACGGCATTTTTCACAAAACTTCACCGATTACTTGCAATCAAATGCAAGAAGACACGAAATATACATAATTTGGCAGCCGGCCGGAATTATACCATTACAGCAAAATATGTACACCGTCAAATAAAAGTTACCAAAGTACGAAAGAAAAACTACACGAAGCCTAACCAAACTAAAGGGACGATTAATATGTAAGTGTATTCCCAAAATATTGTTGAACACATATCGAAAGGCCAAACACAGCACGACTACTCCTTCGAACAAGAATGAACAGCAAACTTAGCAATACAGTAACAATTATGGTCACAACACACAATGCCACACTGCATGCACTCCATACCATACGCACCAGAACAAGCAGTAATACAGAAACTGCATATATCTCTTGAACACTTGACAGAATTCTGAGAAAACGCGCTCGTATTTCCCCTGCCATGCCGTTTGAACAGTAATGGCAGTGTGGCCAAAAGCGTGTTGTATTGAACATCCGGAACGCCAAGCTTTACAGGAAGATTATTGTGATGAGCTTCTCGGAACTGCTGCATATAGTCATTGAATGGTAGATCGCACAGACGCAAAACAGCTTTCACAGCAAGATCGTTCCATTTATATTTCAGACACAACAGAACTGTTTCCCAGATATGAATGTTCGAAGTGACCCATCCAGACTCCAAAAAGGCATAAACCTTGTTTCTCAAACAGACTACATCATACTTGTCAGCAAAGCGAAGACAATACCAAACTGATTTATCTAAAAATAAAATAAAGATTTTATCATAAAAATACAACTATTAAGCATAGAACTGCCTCAGAAATTCAATCTCAATTAAAGTTCCTAGCCAAGCGTACTTTTGCTTTCGAGTAGAAGTATACACTGCAATTGATCCCAGTTTTGTAGTTCCATAAGAAAGCTTTAACGCTTACAGTATGCTTAAGGGCTAGCCGTCACTCATACCGAGTTCTAAGAAGGTGCCAGACCTCTGAAATATATTCGCATTCGGTATTCTACGCAAACAGGTCCTTCGAGTCTCTGCCTCCAAGACATATCAATACTCTTTCGAAATGAATACGTTGTGGTAACTAACACATTGTTTCTATGGAAAAAGCAAACAGCAGTACAAACACATCTGCAACTCACCTTCAACTGCTGAGGTAGATCCGGGCATCAAGAGAGATAAAATAGTCTCAATCTCGTCAGAAGTAAAATCAACGATTTTCCATCGACCACTAGATTTTTCAATGGGATCAAGCTCTCCATGAAACATTCGGGTAAAAACGGGACTACAGGCAGATAAGAAGTATGTGCAAAAATTGAACTCCGTTCCCTCCACTTCAATAACCAAATCATTGTAGGGAAATTTCTCGCGAAATGAGCGCGACATGATACAAATGATACAAATGACTTATTGACTCTAAAAGCACAAAAAATACAATAACAAATAACTGATGCAAACTGCTAGCACACATAGTTTTAAGATTTCTCAGAACGAATGCACTGGTAAATAAAGGCTAAAATTGCACTTTCTATATTAAACTACACATATGGTTGATGCAGAGTTTGTCGCGGGCCGCGGGTACCCGAGGGGCGGGTATATATCACCAAATTTCAATACCCGCACTACCCGCGCGGGTATCTGTGTGGGCCTAACCTAAAAATTTTAACTATTTTTGTCTAAAACTAAGTAAAATTTACTGGTTAAACAGAACATATTGCATTTGTATTTTCACCTCTCATTTAGTTTTGAAAGTTTTCTGAACTGTAATAGTGGGTCTGTGCTACTTTGTTTTACAGGGGGGGGGGGGGGGGGGGGGGCCGCGGGGGGGGGGGGGGGGGGGGGGGGGGGGGGGGGGGGGGGGCGGGGGGGGGGGGGGGGGGGGGGGGGGGGGGGGGGGGGGGGGGGGGGGGGGGGGGGGGGGGGGGGGGGGGGTGGGGTGGGGGGGGGGGGGGGGCGTCGGGGGGCGGGGGGGGGCGAGGGGGGGGCCAGTCGGGGCGGCACGACTCATATATACTTTCAGCCATTTCAAACCCGATAAAACTTAAATGTTTGCGTGACTATATATATACTGTAAGATTTTCAGTCTTCTTATCCGACACAGTTCCTGAGTCTACAAGGTTTAGATGCTTAGTAAACCTAGAATTGTATTAATTTAGTTGAACCTAGTTGAATGTGTTTTCACAAATATTTATATATATATAGTTTTTAATATTAATCTGTTGCCGGATTGTAGATAAAAGTATTCTTGTTTATGATTAAAATAGGTCACTACGAACTAAAGCCAATATAGGCACAGCACAAGTAACGGCGACAAAGGAACCAGGAACGGGAACATGAATAGAAACAAAACTGCCTTTAAAAGGAGCGGAAACCTAATTTTAGGAATAAAACTGGGTTCTAACAAGAACAGGAACGGAGACCTATTTTTACGAACCGGAAGGAAATTAATTTTCAGGAGCAGGACTGAAAAAAGATGTTTGTTTGCAGCAACCACAATGTCAGTTTAATTTCAGCAACAGGAACGAGAGTCTAATTTCAAACAGGGGTCTATTTTACACCCATAATTTCCACCTTAAAGCATATTTGAGCTTGCGGGTGGTAGGTCAATGTATAAAAATCTTATTTGCTAGACTAAATCCGCATAATGAAAAGTCATAGTGACATTACATACAAGGTAATATCAAAGCAGGTCACGTGGAGACCTTGTGATCCTTGTGATCTTTTTAATTTCATGTTTCGGTTCCTGGAGTTTATCCGATTTCGTTCCTGTTCTTGTTACTGAAATCATTTTCCTTCCGTTCCTGTTCCTATTTCTGTTCTCGTTAAAGGTTTTAGATGTCACCTTAAAATGTCAAGCTTTTTCGAAAGTCATCAAGAAATTTTAGTTTTCATTATTTGTTTTAATTTTCAAAAAATCTGATTCACTATTTGCTTGCAACGCCTTTTTACGATTATTTCAGTGTATATTTCGCACTAAGAAAGTTAACGATAAAACAAACATACCTACCTAAAAAATGAAAATTGCCGTTATAATTTAGTTTTCCACAAAAGCGGGGCGAAAAAATTTTGCGGGAATCTTGCGGGCATCACTTGTCTGCGGGCCGCGGGGCGGGGCGGGTACCCTTCTGCGGGCCGCGGGCCGGGGCGGGTAGCAAAAATCCGGCCCGCGACCAACTCTGGGTTGATGTATAAGAGAAAGGGATAATGTACGGACGTGCATTTATTTACATCGCGCCACAAGCAAAATTGCACAATTTGCAGCTAAAATTCACTGTTTTTGCTTAAAATTAGGCACAATTTAGATATTCATTTTGTCCAAGAGCTTATAGGCAATTTGGCTTCAGTAGGCAAGGAGTCTGACCGGTTCAATCACATTCCATGTCATGAATCAAATATTTTTAGCAAATCATACTTTAAACCAAAGTAGTGCAACAGGTGACTTCTGTACATCTTGTCGGTTTTACTAGCCCTGATTTGTGGTTTTCGCAGATAACACACCTCGTAAAGTAAACAATTCCAGACATTTTAACAGTTTTCAGGTAACACTGCACTGATAGGCATAGAATTATTAACTCTACCCGAGTTACATAACCATACACATACACATTCCATGGCAAAAAAATCTCAAATCCCAGGACCCATGATTAGCTCAAATTTTATTATACCCCCATATTACGTCATTTCACAATGTTTTTGATGGTCTCCGAATCTTCTGATTTCATAAATTAACTTTCAGAACATCTCCCGAATATTTTTACATTTTTCAGATGCTTCAAAAACCAAATAAAAATTTCGTCAGATTTAGCATACCCCCCGGCCTACTATACCTTACGGAATGGGTTGTAAATAGTGCAAATCACAAGCAGTTCTGAAAACTTTATATTTCGCTATAAGAATTGTCAAAATAACACCTGGAATATTTCCTTTTTTCACCCCATCGGAACAAATGGGAAAACCTTTCTCCAGTCCTTTTTTTCCGCGCCCATCCCTAAACTGCATACATTAGCCAAAAATTGAGACATTTTTTGAACATTTGACCTCAAAAGCGTAATTTTTGACACTTCTAGTGACCGCCTAAAAGTGGGAAGCAGGCACTGGAAAGATTGATAAGCCTGATATGAGAGTTCAGCTAATGGTCCCGTGGTGTACGTAGTGGTTCAGGGTATTTTAGGGGTTTTTCCCGGGAGGTAGGGCTTCCCGGGGGAGAGGGGCACGGGCCCGGAGAGATTTTCAGGGGGATTTTTTTGCAAAAATGAGCCAAAAATGGTATGTTTTGGCGTATTCTGCATGGTGAAACGCAAAGTTCTCAAAAACGAAAGGATTTAAGCTAAAAATAAGAGAAGCTATTATTACAAAAAATCTCCGAAAGCCGGAAAATTTTTGAAAATTTAGCCATTTTTGGCAAAAATTTGGGACTTTAAAAAATCCCAGGGGGGAAGCAAACATCCCAGGAGTGGGCGATTTCGGGGGAAGGCATTTTCGGGGGGGGAGGTCGCCGCCTCGCCCTCTGTCTCCGGAGTAGTGTTGGGCGTTGGCCGCACCGGCCAATGGCCGGCCAAGCCATTAGCCGTTGGCCGAGAATTTCTGGGCCAATTGGCCGCTGGCCGTTCGTTGGCCTTTGGCCATTGGCCGGCCAATTGGCCGTTGGCTTTTCGTTGGCCGTGGGCTGTTGGCCGTTGGCCGGCCAATTGGCCATTGGCTATTTGTTGTCCGTTGGCGTTTGGCTCGTCGTTGGCCTAGCTTAGACATATTGATTTTCATATCTATAGCAAGGTTCACAAAAAAATCAAAAATCGAATTTTTGCTGGCAATTTCGCAAATGAAGTCCGATCGAAAAACTTTTGGTACGTATGGAACGGTAGTGACCCCCTCTACATATGGTGCAAATTTCATGCCGGTAGCCCTCGTGTAGCGTGAGTAATAAAAAATTTTTGTGATTTTTTTTTGTGAACGAATTCACAAAAAAATCACTCGTTCACAAAAAAAAATCACCACCGGATCTGATCTCAGGATATAGCTAGGAAATTTTTCTTTTCATGCATAAATAGAGCATAGTCCATAGTGTTATTATGTAAAAAAAATTTGGACCCCCAAGTTTTTTTTGCACAGGCTGAACTTCGAATTTTGGTTCTCGGCCCCCGGGTCCAAAGTGGCTACCCAGGCCAATGTGCTTGACCTTTATTATTGATACCAGGAAGCTAGGAATCCACTTATTTTGTGTTCTATTGCTCTAGTAAGCACAGAACAAACAATTTGGCGGAGTAATTTCGTATCTGGAATGGTCACGTGACTTGGCCTAGGGTCACGTGACCTGGGTCGGGGTCACGTGACTGACCAAAAATTTTATTTCAAGGTCAAAGAAGCCTAAAAACTCGCCTATATAGGTTTTTCGGTGCGTAGAATTCAAATTTGGCATTAGTTTTTAGGTAGCTTTTGCCCAGATA
The DNA here is from genome assembly GCA_030248195.1 of Trissonchulus latispiculum. Lineage (NCBI taxonomy): Eukaryota > Metazoa > Nematoda > Enoplea > Enoplida > Ironidae > Trissonchulus > Trissonchulus latispiculum. The sequence goes on from JASAND010020435.1 coordinate 37,575, forward strand.
GGTGATCCTGACCACCCCCTGGGTCCGGAGGGTCCGGGCCGGGTCCATCGGCCGGACCGTCTGCCAGAAGGGGGTTGAGGTACCTAAAACATGCTCTATATAGGTTTTCCGGGTGGCTGAGCTCGAATTTGGCATTAGTTTTACCCTAGCGGTTGCCCCAGAGGCATTTTACAAAAAGTTGATAGTGATTTTTCTTTTGTGAACTTGTTCACAAAAAAAAATCATCCACCGGTGGCGAACCCAGAGGACCTGGCAGGGAATCCAATATATGGTTGGATAGCTTAGAGTTAGGACATGTCACATGCATAATATGGGGTACCTGCGCAAAGTCCATAGTGAGTACCAGCAAAAATTTCAATTTTGGTCCGGAGTTGTCCGAGGGTCCGATTTTGGGTGGGTCGACTATTTTGGGCACCCTAGTCGGAGGAATTGAGCCTCGGCAGCCAAACTTACATATGTTGGGGTTGGGACTTGTGGCTATTACCATGCAAAAAATTTTCCGGCTGCGGCTTGTTGTTAGCCGTCTAGGTGGGTGATTTTTTTTTGTGAATTTTCGGGGTGATTTTTTTTGTGAACCTTGCTATACATTTGCAGAGAACTGGTTTTCTTGTGCCCTCTTTCTACGGTTTACGTTATGTTAAAAGTTTGCAAGTAAAAATAATCTGCGGAAAGGTGAACGGCATATGTAATGGAAAAGGCTAAATAAAACCTAAAAATGACAGAGAAAAGCTCAGCTTGTAGTAGATTGTGACTCTTGATTTAACTGATTTAATTGTCCAATGCCCTGGTTATGAGCGGCGTGCCTGTGAAATCGTGATATGAACTATGAAACGTCCAAGCACTGTATGAAGTAATTGTCATGTAATTACCAGAGTTGCCAGTCAGTGTGAAACCCCCAGAAATTCATCATTAGGGACATAGGTTCTAGTGTAGATAGGAAGAATAAGGCTAGAAGTAGCACTACTATCACGCAGACGACGCAGAATGGAATAGAACTTCAGTAGAAGGTAGCTTAATGAAGTTTCGGGAGGTTACTAACTAATAATGGAGGGGTCGCTACCCTTCCCGGGTCAGTAATAGGCCCTAACATTGTTTTACTGTATAATGGAGGAGTCGTTACTCTTCCCAGGCCACGAATAAGGTCTCACATTGTCAAGAAGTCAATTAAAAGCTGAGTAAAATAGCTGGAAATTATGAAGGAAAACGAAAACAAAGAAAGAATTGTTGAATAACCTGCAATTTAACAAGAGGTTTCGAGTTAAAAAGGTTTTACGCTGCCAGTAAGGGCAAATATTGGAAGATGGGTCAAAATAAGGTCATAATTTGCCCATTAGTAGCATAAAATTATGTTAATTGGTGTTCATAAGTGTTAATTAGGCATATATAATTCATATCAGTTAGGTGATAATTAGTTAATTTGTGAAATTTTTGGTCAAAATACAAGTTGGGCTTATCTGAAAGGCAATTCTCTTCTGACTCCAAAACTTCAAACCCGGTCACTTAACTCCCAATATCGCCAAAGTTATAAGTAAAAGAAGTTTTGATTACTTACATTTTAATTTTGTAATATTGGCCTTAAGGGGGGGGGCACTTTTTTGCCGATTTTTCGATCATCTCCGATTTTGCTGATTTTCACATATTTTGTAGTCCCCATGGGTCCGCGAAACAAGACATGAGCGTTTTGCGAAATATTGCTTCTATCGTTCTGTACAGGCCCTCAAAGGTGACCTCGACCTGTGTTAAACATAGGAAAATGAAAAAGCTTTGTTAAAAAGTTTGTGGCAGAAAATGTTTTCGCTGTATAAGAGTCAGAACTCTGAAACCTTTTCAGAACCATTAAGGACATAATGTAGAGTGCAGCTATCTCCTCTGAAGTGATTCTGTTAGTATTGGATTTTTAGCGAATTTTTAAAGTCAGAATTTTGGAAAATCGGCCATTTTTGGACCATGAAAAACAGGACCTACGGTACTGTTTTGCTTGTCCTGAACGATTGGCAAAAGGTACAGAAACGGCCAATAGATAGCTGCACTCTACGCATAAAACCACGTCTTATGAAAGTACTCGCACGTTTCTATCATCTACACTAAGCTCAAAAAATTTGCCACAAATACAGCAAATTTTGCTAAAAATGGCCATTTTTCATAATTTTCACATTCTTTTGATAATTTCTCACTCATTATGTGGTAAAAAATCACCAAACTTGGCAGATTAATTAATATATCCATGTCTGTCACATAATGTGGCCAAAACAAATGCGTCAATATTGAACATGACTGCTGTGGCGGCACCTTTGATCTTTATAGGTGATAAGTGTCAATTTTAAAATTTTTCCAAATATAGACAAAATGGGTATCAACCGATATATAGCTAATGGAACGAGGAGCAACTTTTCTCATACAACCATGGGTCTAAAATGTTGTCTGTGCAAGATAAAACGAGTTAAATTGATACTGGGCAGTCCTGCAAGGTTAGGTCAGTGCAGCACTCAAGCATGCATTATGAACGCCTGGATAGCTGGCTTTGAGCCGCGTCTGCACTTAAATATTACCTTAGTAAAGGCTTTAATTTGATGTATCGGTTAACCCTGTTTTCGGTCGCGTTTGGTCTCCACCTGACCTTGCAGGGCTCATCACCGGAATTTTCAAGTTTTCCGGCTTTGGACCTGAATAACTCTGTCACATTTTGATTTCGAACGCTAATATTCTAAGTTATTTTTGAGAACATATGGGGGCATAATATTATGTGTGAAAATGAGCGAAATCCGTGACTATCGATTTTTGACCAAAGTGACCCCCCCCTTAAGTGACGTTTATAACAGGGCGTAACCGTTGCGTGAGGTTACGCCCATTCATGTTTCCATTCATTGAGCCCCTGTTGGCTGTCTCCTAGCAAAGATTTGCCTCGCAGAGAAGGACTTAACACACACCTTTTAGTATAGTAATAAGTTCGGAGGGGGCTTAACTCCCTCCCAAATAATTAAAATGAAACGAAAATTAGTAGTCTTAGGTGGTTAAGTACGTAGAACAATAATATTTAGTTTATATTTCTTGTAAAAATAGGTTGTTCCTTGTATGCACATTTTTACGTAACAATTGCCCTCCCAACTAGTCTGCAAGGAACACTGGAGCTCCAGTGAGGGAGAGCAATTGTCACTAGGATTAACGGGCGGCTTCCCTTGTCTACGGCCGAAAGGTCACGCCCAACTGGAAAGAAAGGGGCTTGGAGACAAGGAAGCGCCTGAAAAATAACAAACAAAAATTACTAAATGATACGGCCAAATTGGCACTTAATATTTATTTTTCCATAATCGGCCCCGAGAGGCCTTCATTTTGTATAATTTCGCTTTTTAATTCTTGTAATTTAATTTCTAAAGCCGGAAATTTCCCCTTTAATGGTCACCTTTACGTGGTAACCAAAAAGTCTGCAGTTTCCCAAAATTCAGCTTGGAAAGTCCATCAAAAAGGGGTCAGTTGGAGGGTCATAATTTCTTTCCCTCGTTAATCTCCCCTCCAACGGACCAGCCGCCTCGCCAGCCCATGTCTGGCACACGTTGTAAGATAGGGAGCTTCCAGAAATTTCTGGAAGCTCCAGCAAAATCAAAGGAAAAGCGACAGAAAAGCAAACACCAGTGAGCTGTCAGACTCCTGTCGGCTCACTGGAAAATTTCAAATTTTCATCAGTGTTCGTCTGAGTCTCGGCCGAGAGCGGTCGGGTTTCCCCCCCCCATTATTAGCACGTCTTCCCGTTGTGCCAGCGTTTTGGCCGGGAATAAAAGACGTGCTCTCCCCCCGGTTAGGACTCGAGTTAAGGCCCTCATCTGACCCGCACTGGTCAGAGGACAAGATCTGAGCCTACACGACGAACACCGCACGTTGAGGGCCACATGAGCGTGCTATGCTCGGCCAGGACCTGCACCCCAGGAACACATTTTAGGGATTTTTAGAAGGCCGTATGGCCTAAAATTCACTTTTTGTGGCCTTCGGGCCTTGACTGGAAATTAATCTTGTGTGACCAAGCCACGGCCTAATTGGCCTTTTTCTTTTAATAGGGGCTTTATGCCCAAACTTTTTCCTTTTCAATTTGTCGGGGTTTTGTAGAAGAACTGGGATTTTAAGTGGGGACCCACCCCTGAGTTGAGATAGGAGGTCCCTTGGTTACGACCTCAAATTAGAATTGAGCTAGTCTAGGGAATAATTCTCCCCACAGCCGGCAATTAGGAATTGCCGGCAGTAATCGCAAAATAGGCGCTACTGAAAACGCGCCAAAAACATTGTCTGTAATTGTGCATTTGTAATTATGAATTGTTGTCTTGTGTAGGTCGGCAACCAAAATTAGTAGGAACTAAAAAATCTGAACCGTTTTAACCATTAAATATACAGTCGTTTTAAGGGGAATGGCCGACTTCCCCGTTATTCACGTATCTAATTTAAAGCTGTCCTTAGCGGAATGTGTTTGAGTAGTTTTGTTTGCTGTAATAATTGCCTAAGCAATTATTACTCGTTCTGCTTTCCAAACTTATCAAAGTTTTAAAACTCCAACAAAAATTATCTTTCATCAAAATTCATAAAGTTACAAATTCTAGGACAGAATCCAGGAAGAGGCAAAGCAAACTTACTACAGAATTAGGGAGAAAATGTGCATACAATAAGTAGGTAGGTAATGTTAAGGAGTAGTTAGGCCTCATTATGTTGTATAATCGTATGTGTAGATATTGTCGTAAGCTATAGTGTGAATGAGACCCCCCACATTTACGTAAGTGGCTCCTTGGGCAAACCCCTCATGGAGTGTGAGGTTTCAAGGTTAGCCCTCCTTGTAGAGCGTGAGTTACGAGCCAAAATTGGGTAATTGCGAGAGTGAATCAGGGCATATAGCAAGGTTCACAAAAAAAATCACCCCGAAAATTCACAAAAAAAAATCACCCACCTAGACGGCTAACAACAAGCCGCAGCCGGAAAATTTTTTGCATGGTAATAGCCACAAGTCCCAACCCCAACATATGTAAGTTTGGCTGCCGAGGCTCAATTCCTCCGACTAGGGTGCCCAAAATAGTCGACCCACCCAAAATCGGACCCTCGGACAACTCCGGACCAAAATTGAAATTTTTGCTGGTACTCACTATGGACTATGCACAGGTACCCCATATTATGCATGTGACATGTCCTAACTCTAAGCTATCCAACCATATATTGGATTCCCTGCCAGGTCCTCTGGGTTCGCCACCGGTGGGTGATTTTTTTTTGTGAACAAGTTCACAAAAGAAAAATCACTATCAACTTTTTGTAAAATGCCTCTGGGGCAACCGCTAGGGTAAAACTAATGCCAAATTCGAGCTCAGCCACCCGGAAAACCTATATAGAGCATGTTTTAGGTACCTCAACCCTCTTCTGGCAGACGGTCCGGCCGATGGACCCGGCCCGGACCCTCCGGACCCAGGGGGTGGTCAGGATCACCTATCTGGGCAAAAGCTACCTAAAAACTAATGCCAAATTTGAATTCTACGCACCGAAAAACCTATATAGGCGAGTTTTTAGGCTTCTTGGACCTTGAAATAAAATTTTTGGTCAGTCACGTGACCCCGACCCAGGTCACGTGACCCTAGGCCAAGTCACGTGACCATTCCAGATACGAAATTACTCCGCCAAATTATTTGTTCTGTGCTTACTAGAGCAATAGAACACAAAATAAGTGGATTCCTAGCTTCCTGGTATCAATAATAAAGGTCAAGCACATTGGCCTGGGTAGCCACTTTGGACCCGGGGGCCGAGAACCAAAATTCGAAGTTCAGCCTGTGCAAAAAATACTTGGGGGTCCAAATTTTTTTACATAATAACACTATGGACTATGCTCTATTTATGCATGAAAAGAAAAATTTCCTAGCTATATCCTGAGATCAGATCCGGTGGTGATTTTTTTTGTGAACGAGTGATTTTTTTTGTGAATTCGTTCACAAAAAAAAAATCACAAAAATTTTTTATTACTCAGGCAACACGAGGGCTACCGGCATGAAATTTGCACCATATGTAGAGGGGGTCACTACCGTTCCATACGTACCAAAAGTTTTTCGATCGGACTTCATTTGCAGAAATTGCCAGCAAAAATTCGATTTTTGATTTTTTTTTGTGAACCTTGCTATACCATGTAAACCCCCTTTGTCTGATAAGGGTATTGGGACTGCCAGAATGAATGAGTAAAATGTTTAGATATTAGGCAGGAAAAATGGGGCCAAATTGAGTAGCAATTTGGGCTCAAAACACAGATAAGTTAAATTCTGTAATAATTATTGGCTGGATGTGTAACTGCTGTTTCCGGAGTGAAAACCGTATGAATCTACATAAAGAAATGTTGGTATCTTCGGCGATTTAAGCAGGTTTTGCAGCCTAGGGTCACGGGGACCCCGAATTAGGTCTGCCAAACCTGTTGGATTTCCGGTCATCCGTGTAGGCTGCCCTGCGATTAGGGGACGGATGAGTCGCACTCATGGAATCCAGAAATAGCCGAATCAGGACTACAGCAGAATGGTTTAAATCACTACGAAATTAACCCAAAGTCTAGTTTTATGTGTTAGACATCCGATTAGCGGACTGGTAGTTTATTTAGTTCTAGATAAGAAAATGGTTGCAGTCTTGTTGTACTAATTAGCTGGAGTTCTTAATGATTGGGAAATGATTGATCAGTATAGCTAGGTCTAGTTAGGACAGAGGTATTAATGGTCTTGGCCTAAAATTATCATGGGCCCACGGTCGTTACCGTAATCGCTTAACTTCCCATGTCAACGGCCAAAAGATGAGCCAAACTAAAAGAAAAGAAGTAGACCCGTGCTGAGATTCGAACTCAGATTCTCTGGATTAGAGTCCAGTGCTCATCCATTGAGCTACACGGGTTACAATTAGAACAAGTTTAGGCTAGCCTATATAGAAAAGCAATTTAGCAACCCAGTACGTGTGCAGTTCAGTTAGTACATTATATGTACAAGTTATGCATATGTGGAAGCAAACTTTAATTATGTTTCTCTCACTAATTACTTAATATTTTTTGGTGCTGTAAGCACAAAAATTGTTCAGTTTTTCAAGCTCTACAAGAATATGTAACTTTTATTCAAATTCGTGTTCTTCAAAATTCCTCAAATTTATATGCCAGTTTTGCACAAGTTTAAACAAGCTCAAGTGAAAGGGTGGTAGATTGTGCGTCTATCACTCGGCTGGCTGCCAGGGTTGCCAGCGCCGGATCGAATAGCGGTTCGGTACGGTTCCCCGAGCTTCTTAGGTAGTTATGTGGAAAGTAGTTAGCTATTTAGTTCGGTAGGGCGGTAAATCGGTAAGTAGGGACTGCGTAAAATGGCTGCTGAGACAGTGAGTGAGTGAGTTTTTGTAGTTTTGCATAAACTGATGAAAACTAATTACATGCAAAAACTCACTCAAAATCAGCCAGTTAGTTTTGATTTAAGTTAATTAGTCCAGTTCCAACCCTGCAAATAAATGATTAATAGGGATTTTATATTAAATCACCAGGTAGCTTTAAGTTAACGTTAATATTACGTAGGCTTTAGTTAGTTAGCCTAAGTAAGTAGGTCATCAATTAAGACAATTGTTATATGTACTTAGCAATTGACCATCTTCCAATATCAGAAATTCACTACAAATGTCCAGTTTCGTATGTATATTTGATCTAATCTATGGGTCACGGGAAATGAACCCATTTCCCGTGACAAATCGACAAAATCAGGCCGGACACACGTCAAAAACACGTTAACATTGGCCAGTATTATTGTTTGCCCTGAAGATTGTGCAAAATTTAGTCAGAATCAGTGCATTTCACGTTAAAATGGCCCTAGAAGGCCGGTCTGTGCAAAGAAAGGACAAAAGCAAACGAAGTCCGAGCATAGGTTGTAAACAGCGCACTTTTCGTACAATTCTCAAGAATATTTTGTCTAGCTACAAGTTCAGTCAGGCCCAGCCGGGCCAAAGGTGGAAACCTTACGAATCATTTCGTCCAATCAAGAAATTACGGCAAGTTTAACCAAATCCCGAAAATATATACAAGCTAACAGAGGCCAGGAGGGCCCAATTGGTGACAACAAGTTACCAGAAACGGTTAATATTGTCAAAGAAGCAATAATCAATGATTTTCTGTCATTTCTTCAATTCACAAGTTCAAATGGGGCCCAAAATGCACATTTTGGGCCTGGAAAGCAAAGGAACGAGTAATGGTTGCTGGGTTCGATTCCCGCACCATAATCTTGTACTAATGGGTTTTAACCCATTTGATTCAGGTGCGCAGACAGTCGCTGATCAGGATTCGGAGTCGTGCGCTATCCAGTTTGGAGCAGTCAGTGGAAGCGTTCAGTCCAGTCAAGGAACCCGTAGCCAGATTCATTGTGTGCTTATCTAATCTGAAAAAATGAGCTGGTATTTGGTCTGGACCAGCAGCAGAAGTAGATTTCAAGGTGGCTATAGCCTCCTGAATAGCTTTTAAACTAAATATAACGTTTTCAAAGGGACTGTCAAAGTCTTGACCGGCCAGGTTTAGATCCCTCCCGTTATCCTTTACAAAAACCGATTCAAACTGAGAGTTTAGTAAGTTCGCTTTTTCAATATCATCCACCACAGTTTTACCTTCAGCACATAACACGGACATTGCATCTGGACAGGACAATCCGTTTTACATAAGCATAAAACTTACGATCAGAAGGCGCCTGCAAAAATTTGATTTCAGAGGTCAGGTAAAACTTTCTGATTTCTGAATCGCATTTTCGTGAAATATCCTCAAAACGCAATTTATTTTCATTGTTGGGAACCCTTCTAATCTTTTTGTGCAGTCTCCTCTTGCGCAAAAGTAGAATCCTAATGTTTTTCGGAAATTTAGGTTTACGGCCAGCGGAAAAAATCTTCTTGGCACGTTTTCATCCGTAATTTGAATACACAACTCTTTAAAAGCAGACCACTTATCATTTGGTTACATACAGTTACATATGGTTCAAAAAATCGGACCAGTTTATCATTTCAAGCGTAGTTATCATACCAGCATAATCAGCTTGGTCCCAGCAAAGATACGAGTGCGAACATGTAGCGGCGCTTTCACATTTACATCAAAACAAGCACAACAATGATCATTGTTGGAGACTGGAGGTTGAACACTAACAGCGGAAATCAAATTTGGATCACTTTCAAAAACAAGATCAAGGGTATTTTCCCCTCTGGTTGGATCGAGAACTTTCTGAGTGAAGCCATTTTCGAGAAACATATTCATAAACTCAGACTGTTTGTAGGTGGCGGCTGCGTGTGGGAAACCCCAGTCAACTCCAGGTAAGTTGAAATCCCCAGTGACTATAAGGGGAAGCCTTTTTCTTAACATAAATTTTAGACAGTTTTCCAAACTTTGAAGGCAATCCGTGTCGGTAATCGAAGCTCTGTAAAATGTACTATAAATACACTTTTTGCCTCCTATCCCGGAAACTTCAACAGCAATACCTTCTATAGACTGTAGTCTTGGCAGTTTCAGTTCCCTACTAGACAAACACTTCGCCACCAAAATAGCAACTCCACAGCCCCGAAATCCGGTTAACCTGTCTTTGTGGAAAATATTATACTCACTTTTGCACAAGAAAAGGCTACTGGGGCAATCTTCGTTAAGCCAAGTTCCATTTAAACAGATAATATGGGGGAACTCGTACTGAAAGCATACTTCAAAGTGAAACTGCAAAAATTTGTTGCATATACTTCTAACATTGCAAAAAATAGCCTTAATAAGATCACCGTTACTTTCCGCACAGAAAGCAGAAGCAGTCGTAGTAGCAGCAGCAGAAATAGTGGCAACAGAGACGGTAGAAGCAGAGGAATCCAAGTCAAAAGCAGTAGCAACAGCTACCTGTGGTAGATCGGCCATCCTACCGTGACCGGACCTTCAGCGGTGCAGCGGTAATTCAGCCGGAGTGTGGCGTGTGCTGACAGCCTGGGCGAATGACATAGGGAGGGGTGAACTGGGCAGGAGAGGGCTGGAAGAACTAAGTGGACGGATATAGGAATCAGGAGAATTGGGATTGGAATACTGGGACACGCATTGCTGACTACAGTTAGTAAATGGACAATAGCGCTGCTTGTGGCCTATACCCTGGCACCCATAGCAAACTACATTGCCTAGGCGGCGGAATCGGCAGTTTGCAGTGATGTGACCCTTAACACCGCAGTGAAAACAGAGCGGTACAGAACGGGAATACGTACCAATCGGGAATTGACTGTGACGTCTAGTCATTTTTCTGGCATAGGGGCGGGCATGATCTATGCAGGGAATTGGCTCTTTTCCGTCCCGAACAATCTCAACTGAGATTCCCATGTCAAAAACATCAATGGCAGTATTATATAACTCCTCAGAACCAACCCACGGCCGTAATTCCATTAATATTTCACCAAGAGTGTTACGACCGGGGAAAGTACGAGAGGTAATAGGAGTGTCCTTATGGATTCCGGTTGTCCAGTAAGCGTTTCTATCCGGATAGGTAGAATGGGCTAGAAGGAAATCACCAGAATTGCGCAGTGCATCCCGGAACGATGCACATCGCTCCAGCTTTGCTTTCTGAATGTCTTTCATTAGCAAAAGTTCGTAGGACATGTCACGGTTTGGGACGTCACGACAGGCTTTCCCGAGCTTTTTAGCCGCAACCGGGCTAGTCGTTGTGAGGATTTTACAGGCTTTCTCCTCAAAGCCATAATAGAGCAATCTACAATACTGAAATGCACGCTCGGCCGATCTGAATTTCTTACCATCAAAATAAACGTCAAAGCAGAAAAAGCAGGACAGCGGGTCTGAGGAACCAGAAAACACTACAACGTTCATTTCTCTGGGTGAGGGATCGTGGGAGCTATCATCGTTGGCTGAGCAGTGAGAGGACGGGTCAGTTTGCGTGGCTTTGGGTACGGTAGACGCAGGAATTGAATGACTGGACACATTTGAGGATACATTTGTGCCTTTTGCCTTTGAGTGAATGCAATCACCACAAAGCCAAACGATGTTAAGTTTGATCATCTTCTCAAAGTTATTAAACAATTGGGTGAATAATCCTACACAGCGAGCATGGGAAGCCTTGGTGCAGGAATGACATGACACCTGATGATCCATCAGCGCAGTACCAACGCCACATTGTTGGGAGCAAGATCGCGGGGTTTCCTCGTCATTTTGCATAGTCATAAGGCGTCTTCTTCGTTTTGGTCCAATATCAATCTATCAATCAACCACTATATATAAAAATTCGTACCTGAATCAAATGGGTTAAACTTAATCCAACTTCTGATTTCTCAATCAATAACTTTAATCTGGGGACACACACTATGGAAACTGAAGCATTCATAAATTTTAAAACTAACATTTTTAAAAATTAAATTTTAAGTTTCGTAAGGTGAATGCGACGTAATGTGATGTGGGATCCGAAAACTTATTGTACAAACTTCAAGTGTAGCAGTTTGTGTCGCTGAACATGCATCCGAAATCCCTTATTCGATTAAGCATTTCCTTACGTAAGCGTGAGCTTAAGTTGTAAACTTAAATAAATATAAAATGTTATCTTTTTCTAAGCTAACGAAAAGCTTAATGGGCACAAGGGTTTCAGAACGAGCTCAGCGATTTAAAATACCCTATATATAAGCAATTTCGTAACAAATTCGGGGGAAAACGTTATCAATTTCAAAACTTTATTTCACAATTTACAAAAATTTATATTTACATTTAAAAAATTTTGAATTCATGATTCACTGAGTGCCACACAAGACATTTTATTATTTTTAAAAAATAAAGAGTTATGGCAGAGGTGGAAAACCATAAGATGTTACGTAGTTTAGCGATTTAGATAATTACTTAGCACAAATGCTAGGATCGGTTTCAATGACAAACGTCCTGAAACTGCAAAAATTCGAAAAAACCGCCAGTGGAAAATCCGAACATTGTATCTGAGTCTGGGTCTGTATCTGATAGGGTCTCGCCCTCTACAACCGATGTCCACTCTGGAAAGAAACATTTGGGATAACCAGATGACCATCATGGCAGCTGGTATATATCATATCACCCATATCCAAAGGATGTACCCATATCACCATTCAGTGGGTCCCCAGTCACGTCGGGGTCTGGGGAAACGAGGCTGGTTGGTGATATAGCTGCCAAAAGTGCCCTCTCCCTGGATCAAAGATACCTGATGTCGATACGCTGACTACCAAAGCCTTCATAAAACGTTACATCAAGGAGAATTGTCATCAGCTGTGGGGTTGGTACGACAGCGAAACTATCTACCCGGAACACCCACCAGTGCAAAAGTCCAAAGAATACGGTCTTACCCGGAAGGAGCGTGTAATTCTGTTGCAGTTGCGTTGCAAGGGTCATTGCACTATCCATGCTAAGCAACAATTCCAACTGGGAATTGCCCAATCCCCGACCTGTCCTTCCTGCGGCGCCAAAGAGGAGGACCTTGCTCACCTCCTCCTCCACTGCCCTGCCCACGACGAAGCCCGGCGCCGACACCTGGGGACTAGGAATAGGCTGCACATTTTATCGAAGGACCCCCCTCGGGTTTTTGGCCTTCCTTCGGGATGTGGGGCGGCTCTGAGCTGCTATAACCACATTGGATTACCCTCCACGACGGCCAGGAATAGGAAGAAGAAACAGAAGAAGAAAGCATTGTATCTTTATTTTTATTTAAATATTTTGCTTTTGCAATTTTACCTTCAATTGTAGCAGTTGATCCAGGCATCAAGATAGATAAAATGGTCTCAATCTCTTTGGAGGAAAAATCACCCAGTTTCAGTCGCCCGTTAGTCTTCTCAGCAAATTCCAGTTCTCCATAAAACATGGTAGTAAATACAGGACTGTAGGCAGATAAAATCTGAGTACAAAAGTGGAATACAGTTTCTTCCACCTCAATCACCACATCATCGTACGGAGATTTCTTCAGAAACGAGCGAGCCATGGTGCAGCTGATTAATATGCGAAGCTAAAAAATGTTTATAACAGAACTATTTTCATTCATGGCAAGCTGAAACAGCCAGCAAATTATGCGACTACATGTGTTTAGTTACATAGAACTGGAGGACTGGAGTTGGACGTCCTATCCTAAGTGGGTCCAGCGCAGTCAAAAGCGAGCAAGCACCCTCCAGCTCCAGCTAACATAAACCTGTGAACAAAGTGAACAAGTAGAAAAGTGCAACAGCTGTTTGACAGTTTCTCATGTCTAATTTTAGCGGCGTTCCTTCATAGAGTTTTTCCACTGGGTAGTGCCTTGTCGAGTTGATCACTAGATTTGTCCAAAACTGACTGGCCGCCGGCAGACCAGAAACGGCCAGTCCACAGTCCACAGGCCAGCCCTAGCCGAAGCTCGGAAACAGGCTGGCCGTTTGACACTAGCCGAATGACGAAACTAGCCGTATGACAGCTTAGCCGACTTGACAGCTTAGCCGACTTGACAGCTTAGTCGACTTGACAGCTTACTATATGGGCACAGACTCGTATTTCATAAGTGGCGTATACTTCACATTTTAGCATGTGTATACTTAGCTTAGCCAGCAAAAATGCCCTCAGCTAGCATCACTTGTTTTTCTTAGTTCTCGAGCTGGGTCAACTAGTACCGAGCTAACCTTTGATAGCACAGGCCGATCTCGTTGATTTTCGTTGCAGTGGATTCCTTGTGCGAAGACGATCAATTTAATATGCTGTAATGCTAATACTACTTCCAATGCGGGAAGGAACACATAAATAAACGAGTCTGTCTGTCTAGGCTCTACAACATCTGCCTTGAGGAGCTGGCAGAGTTCTCCAGGCAGAATTTACCTTTCGCCTTAATTCTTAGAAATTGTGACTCATGAAAGTTTGGACAAACACAAATGAATTTCTACCTAGTGAACACAAACCTACCAAGAACACCTTACAAAACGAGCAAAAATGAAGCAAAACTCTATTTTTCCGAAAAAACAAAGACTATGCACATTATTAGCAAACTGTTTCATAGTGTCAAATTATTCAATAAATTTAAAATGAGCAAAATTTCACTATGAGAAAGTATACCTATATAAGTGCGTTGCGTATAACAACGCCGTCTAACTTTATATTCTAAAGTTCTGAGAAACACTGAAGTTCAATGTCAAACTTCTTGTGAATGGGTTACATTTTAATACAAATGCAAATTGTCAGCGATTAGTGCACGATCTACTAGATTGACATTTGCAGGAAGCGAACATGTTATGCGAGTCATATACAATAAATTTAATTAAGTTATTACCATTGATTAATCCGGGAGGGGTCTCGGGTAGTGTTCTGAGAGAGGCCCAATTTTTCGTGGGCCGGCCGGCCCAGCTCGCGACGTCGACCGGACTGTACCGGCCGATGGCCGCCAGCCAAGGAACGGCTGCCGGCCGGTGCCACTTTTCGGGGGATATACGAAATACAAGCAAAAATACAAGATACTCAGGATTGATGGCAGCTAGGGCCCCGTTTCACGAAGCGCTTATAGCGCTATAAGCTTATAAATAGTGTCAATTTTACAAGCTTATAAATTTTACTGTTTCACGAAAGTCTTGTAAGTTTAGATTTCTTATAAGTTTTATAAGCAGGAAGGACCACTTATAAAGCGCTTGTAACTGAAAATCCTTCATATTTTCACTGCTCAGCATAAGTCAATGGGCACAATACATGCTCTACTTTGACTTTTAAGTCCCCCCAGACGTCTGAACCAAATAAATTTGAATTATATAAAATAAATAACTTTGGTTGATTTATGAAAGCATTAGATTAGTATTAAAGCATACAGATTAACAACTGATGAAATTAACTTAACCATATCTGGTTTTAGCAGATTACTTCTAATTTTTAATAATCCACCCAACATAATATTCTTGATTAAGTCTGTCAATTCACAAATTATATCTTGTAAATGCGTAGAAATAGTTACAAATTGGCAGCTATAAGCGCTTATAAGTCAAAAAATTATAAGCGACTTGTAAGAGTTTTGTGCAACACTTTACAAGATCTTATAAACAGCTCATAAACCGCTTACAAATTTCCGCTTATAGCCTAATAGTAAGCGACTTTATAAGAATGTTAGTGAAACGGGGGCCAGTTTAAGGAGAAAGGCCGCAAAAGCGGCCTTCCCTTTTCTAACTGTAGCGGCGCCCTGTCACTGGCCTGCCGGCCGGCCTGGTTCTGGCCGGTGTCGTATACTATTTTGTCACCTATGCTAAAATGTCACCAAAGCTAACTTTTCACAGAAAAGGTCCGTTTCTTTTCCAATCTCGTTATTTTTGATGGCATTGGATAGCTCTTGCAGAGACGATTATTTTCATATAAAACAAGGTGGTAATTAAGCTAATTATAGCTGCTAATTATCACTTAAAATTAACATAGGAAATTTTCAAATTTTAAGGGAAACCTATCATGTTGTATATCATTCAAAAGCTCTTGACGAGGCGCATTCAATGGTAAAGGAAGTAAGCCGATTAGTTAAGCTGACCGAAACTTTAGCCCCGAAAAATTATTTTTGGTAACATATGGAGCTATTACATATAGCCAATCCAATTAATCGGCTTACTTCCTTTACCATCGAATCCGCCTCGTCAAGAGCTTTCGAATGATATACAACATGATAGGTTTCCCTTAAAATTTGAAAATTTCCTATGTTAATTTTAAGTGATAATTAGCAGCTATAATTAGCTTAATTACCACCTTGTTTTATATGAAAATAATCGTCTCTGCAAGAGCTATCCAATGAAATCAAAAATAACGAGATTGGAAAAGAAACGGACCTTTTCTGTGAAAAGTTAGCTTTGGTGACATTTTAGCATAGGTGACAAAATAGTATACGACACCGGCCAGTGACAGGCCAGCCCAGTATGGACCCGGGCCGGCACGCGGCCGGCCAGCCGGTCTGGACAAGCCCGGTGCACAACACTATCACAACTCCCCAACCCGGACAGAGTACAAGCCCTACCGCCGGCGACAAGGGTAACCAAAAATGGTCAAGGGATAAAGCAAAAATAGTCGGAAAAATTAGCTTTTACACCAAAATTTAAAAAATTTTGGGCTTCTCCAAATTTTTTAGTTTTTCGTTACAGGCGGGCGAAGCTTAGAAATTTTTCGACAAACTGAAGATTTTGTTGCAAATTTTTAAAACAACCGCAAATTCTAATAAAATTAGCGTTAACTTTTGAAAAATTTAACCAATTTAATCCTAGAGGTGCAAGCCCCCTTTAAAACTTTCAGTTCAAGGTACAAGCCCACTCAAAATTTTCTGGGGACACGCCACCCCAGGACCCAACCCTATGTTAATGCATGGTTATTACTATTAAGTTATATCAGTTCAGCCTCTCCGTTGTTCCCTTGCCCAGTGAGTCTCAAGTACTACATTTACCCGACTGCTTACCGTTCGGAGCAGATTCTTTAAAACACCGTTTCATCAGGCAAAAGTGAAGAAAACGTAAACAAGAGGCTACCTTCTTAATCACCACTGTTATATATACGTGAGTGGTGGGTATACCTGAGGAGCAAAAAGGTAAGTTGTTAAAGCCAACTTATTTCAGGTTCAGGGCTACTTGCAACAGATTTACACAGCCACGGGCTAGCCGCCCAGAGTCGTATGCGGGCCGCGGGTACCCGCGGGTACCCGCGGGGCGGGGCGGGGCGGGCCGAATTTTACTACCCCCGCGGGCCGCGCGGGCCGATTCTGGGCTACTTTCATGGGGATAATTTTGCTTTCTAGAGATTTCATACTGTACCAAATTATATACAAAAAAGGCAATATTTCAGATTTTTAAACACTATTTGACTTCGTTATGCCATTCGACACCTTCAGCATGTACTATATTACTCAGTTTGTGTAATCAATCAGCGTATTGAGTAATAACCTGTAGAGTAAACATATAAACCAGTGAAAACTACAGGTTTTATTTGTATTGAATATATACAAGTCTAGCTTGTAATCCATTAGACCAAAGTATCTTCTGTGAAAACCTATCAACGATGTCCTGCAGAAATAAGTCGAAACGTATTTATCATCTACAAAATTCAATCCTGTGGTTTCTACTGGAACCTTTGTGAGGGTTTAGCACTGAAAGTCGGGGTAGCATATTTGCCGAAATATTATTTTTAAAAGCTTTAACGCCTATTTTCATTGGCGCAGAAACTTAATTTTTAATTTAATTTCGGAAATTCGTGCTTTTGCACATAAATAGATATAAATCCATGATAACTTCTTACTGAAGACTTTAATTCATTTAACTTTCATTCACAACTTCTTGCTGAAGACTAATTCATTTAAGGACAATGACAGCCGAATAAAGTTCCACAGCATAGGGCGTTATGGAGAAAATTGTTGCTGCGTCGCAGCTTTGGCGCTTTCAACGTGCCAAAGAGTAGCCGCGCTTTGGAAAAGCTAAGTTTCCCTTTAATTCATAATTTAGTCTTTGGAGCTAGATTCTTTTAAAATTTTTGACCTTTAGAGTTGTAGCGCAGTTCAACCATTGTTCTGGTATAGATATAAAATATCTCAGTTTTAATTATAAAAACATTCTGAGACAGAAGGTCTCATACTTCTTGAAGCTCAAGATGTAGTCTGCAGTACGTATATGCATATAATGTGCTTTGGACTACATGCAATCAATTTATGATTCTAGTCAAGTACAAACTGAGGATTGTGGAACTCAAGCAAGGAATTACTAAGGGAAAGACAAGTTGGCTATCACAACTTAGTTCGTCGACACTTTGGGTGTGTCTTCCATAACCTATCTTGTTCCATGGAATAACCATATTAGGATGTGGATTTGAAGTACCAGAGGATATCCATTCCAAAAGTTAAAGCTAAGTTTTCTAACATGATCTTTGTTTGCGTTCTCATAGGATAGCTGCAGTTAAGTCTCACCTATCCTGGCCATCAGGTGCGTTTGCAAAATTCCTGATGCATGCAAGCCAGTTTTGAACAGCAAGTATGAATGGAACGGTTTATTAAAATCGAAATTAAATAAAATGAACTATCAACTAGGTGAATTTTAATTGCTATTAATCGTTGTTTGTTAATGTGACAGTTGGCGGGGGACAGGCAGCAACCATGGCGAGTGGAAAAGGTCTTTCTGTGGTTGTTCCTGTATCCCAGTCAACTGAAACATTATTTACTATACTTCCACAAAACGCAAGTGAAGATGAGTTGACTGCGGAGGAAGGCAGATGTACTCCGCTTTCGCAACTCAAAGCACGATACTCCAAACTTCTTTCAGTAATGGTCCAGAGGGACCAAATATATACTTTTGATTTAAAATCATTCTATTCTAGTGCCTGCCGGCACCAAATATAGCTGCTATCCCCCCTGGTCTACAATTGTCCGAGAGTTAAGGGGCGGCCGCCTTCGGGTGGAGCTGCCGAGGTGCGTTCATCACACAGTCGGTGATGGGCAAATCTCCAGCCTTGGTAAACGCCTCGGGTAATTGCAAAGACAATTACTCGGTGTCAGTCACCCCCCAGGCAAACTTATAAATTGTTAAGGCTGACACTACTCCTAACGGGATTAAATCCAACTGGTGTGGGGCGTACCGAAAAAAAAAAATAATAGCTGGTTAATTAAGCTCGTCAAGTGCTTAAAGAATCTCGCTGTCAAGGATAAATGCGTCAAATATTTGAGTAAAAATGAACATCCCTTCCCAAAAAGTTTTTCATGGTGTGCCCTTTTAATTAACACGTTCACTACTAATACCATTTTTGATTAATTACTTCATAGACTAATACTATTTTAATACTATATACACACTTACAAACAAAAATATAAATAATACAGGAATAAATCCTCCTCCTGTACACAATAAAAGCCGCATGAATATTTTGCTTTGCACACTAAAAAATTTTTCTTTGTAAACTACATGCTAAAGCTAGCCTGACCCAAAGGTGTGTCAGTAGTTTGCCAGTAGGAATCGGACTGACCCACCGATGGCTCAGTAGTACTGAACGTGTTAAGGGAAGATAGGCTTTTATTACCACTTTAAGAACAGTAATTTGGTAGACAACAAAGTTCAAATTAAACGGACAGAAAAATTGGCCGAATCCGGAAGTATCTTTCAAAATACAACAGTTTTGGTGCTCAGGTACTACATAGGTAGCAATTTGTATGTGCGGGTACCTGCGGGCCGGTTTACGCGTGTGCGGGCCGCGGGCCGGAGTGTTGCGGGCCGCGGTCATGAGGTGCGGGCTGCGGGCCGGGCGCGGGCCGCAAAAATCGGCCCGCATACAACTCTGTAGCCGCCAATTCAAATTCTACTACACCATAGCAGAACCGGAGCGAAGAGGCTACTAAAAGATCTTACAGTTAACTTGAATCTAGTATTTCTAATCAAACACTAATGCCAGACAACTACAGAAAATTCTTCTACAGCACCCGCTCATACAAATGTTTATTGAAAGCAGAAAAACACAATCAATGGATTTTACTATCGAATGTTTTAAACAGACAACACAACAGAAAATCAAGAAATACAGTAACACTGATAACAATCAATCTTGTATTATAAGCACAATATGATGAAGAAAACAAAAGTCAAAGCAATTATTGTAAATAACCACATTTATTAAACACCAAATAAGGCCATCTAAATCAAATCTACGAAATCATGAACAGACGTGTCAACGGGATAAACATTTTACGATAAAGTATAAAGTTTTAAGGCGTTTTACTTTTAAACACGATCAAATTTTCGTCAAATACATTTGATCAAATTTTTTGACAGCAAAATATTTGATCAAATTGCCTGTTTACACTGTCAAAATTGCATCAAATAATTTCACTAAATTTTGATCAAATTGGGCGCCAGTTTGAATTTGCGGGCGTAGAAACTCATCAGTAAAAAGCGCAAACTAACGTTTTTCTTGTTATCTCAATGTGATTCTGAATCCAAACCTAAACGCCCTTGGGACAGAGGTTGGTAAAAAATCTAAAACAATTTACAGTTTCAAAAACTTTTCACTTTTCATTCGCAATTTTTAAATAAAATTATTTCATCATTTTTTGAACATTTGGCAATTTAAAATTATTTATTCATTTAAATCAAATTCAAAGTATATTTAATGGAAGTGTATGCTATCACAGTCCTATGATTTTGCACATTGTGTTGAAAGACCGTAGAGAAACTGCATGTGTGAATAAAACAAAAGGCTATGCTTCAAATTGACTTAGGGTCACATGATCCCCCTGCTAAAATGTCATTGGACAAGCCGTCAAATATTTGATGGTTTTTGCGCACTGACCTAACCAATTTGATAGTTTGATAGCAATTTGATGGCAAATTTGACGGAATTTGATGCCCGTTCAAACCATCAAATTCGGTCAAAGTGCCAGTTTGGTCAAATTTGATCAAATTTATTGACGAAAATTTGATCGTGTGAACCGGCCTTTACAGTGCACTTAAAAACAGCATTAAAAACCGTTTTCAGAAAATGGAAACTGTACGACAACGTCGGTCGCAGCCAAAAATATTCTAGTTAAAAATATAACCAAAAAATCTTCCCTATACAATGGGACTACCACGAAAGAAACGGAAGACGATGTGAAGCGGAATTGATGAATCCCACCAGCTAGACCGCCGTGAATCATTAAGCACGTCGAAATTAACGCTAAAATGCTAAAATTCATAACCTATTGCGATTATTAACGAGTCAGTTGTCAGTTGTCTTTTGGAAAATCCGTTCCGTTGTGATTATGGAATCACGCCGATTGGTCTGACCAGAGTAATTAATTAATAGCAAAGCAATATATATCCATTATAAGCTCTCAGCAATGACTACATTATTGATATCCAAATTATATCATTTTAATACTTTTGTCTGTTCAATCATTTCTAAAAGGTTTATACTATCAAACCTTCGTCTAACTTAGTCAGATGAAACTGTCCTCAAATGTTAGACGAAATTCTCGCATGTAAACAACTAGATGGCTCAACTCTGACAAGGCAATTTTTGCTGGACGAAAATGGGAATTCTGTTTGATATCAGACGAAACTGACCAGTCATATGCATAGCTTCATTTTATGTAGCTTGAGTGAATTTTAAAAGAAACTGAGGTGAAGCAACAGCAGCCGAATATTATTGGATGCTGTGAAATTGTCAGTAGCAAACTTCTTGCTTGTTTGATGGACAGTGTAAACTACAGTTCGGAGAAAAAATATTTGCTCGACCACAAGCGTAGCCAGAAAAAATCTAAGGGGAGGAATGCACAAATTTTTCGGGGGGTTTGGGGGGGGGGGGCGCAGCCACATCATTCTTTGGCATTAAAAATACTTAAGGCCCTAGCACGTGTTAATGCATCCAAATGATGTAAAATCTGGTCAAAGTACACCAAATAGGGTAGTTGGTACTCATTTTGGTCTGCGAAACACGTATTCTGATGGTACGATACACTTATTTAGCGCCGGCGGCGCGAAAATTTTTTTAAATGGGCACGTGATAAATTTTTACACGTGGCACGGAAAAATTCTTGGGGACCATAATTTTAGGGGGAATTCCCTCCATTCTGCGCCCCTGGCTCTGACATTTGTTCCATCTGATAAAGTCAGACGAAAGTTTGATCGTATAGACCCGGCTTAAGAATGCATATAAGTTTACAACATTGTAACATAATTGTAGCACACTAGCATTCATTCAGCATTGTAGCACTACAAACAAAACCAAAGAACAAAAATAAACGTATACAGCATATTATATACACGTAAGAAAAACTGCCAAAACATTTGCAAGTATATGCATTGTTTCACAATTTATTGTTCAAACAGAAACTTAAAGTCCAGATTAGTGCTAGTACAGGAATGAATGGCAAAGCTACACAGACAGTTAACATTTTCTTGACAGGCAACAATGCCACAGAAACTGCATTCGATACCATGTTCCAGGAAGTAGTAAGAAGATGGGAAACTGCAAAAAGCGCAGGCAGCAGATCTTGAGCAGAGAACCGAGTTCTGCGGCAGGACCCGATTATCTCCCTTGCAAAGAAGCTTGAAAATCAACGGGAGGGTAATCAAGACATTACTGTATTGAATCAGTGGGATGCCAAGTTTCACATGCAGATCACAGATATGGGCCTTCTGAACCTGTTGAATGTAATCATTGAATGGCAGAGCACAGAGCTTAAGAATTGCCTTCTTGGCAAGGCGGGACCAGCCACACTTTAGGGCAATCAAAACCGTCTCCCAGACTTGATTATTGGATTTGACCCAGCTGGAGTTCAAAAATGTCTGGATCTTCTGCCGTAGAAAGTCCACATCATACTTGTCAGCAAAGTGAAGACAGCACCATACTGACTCATCTAAAAATATACAACAAAAATGATAAAATCCTGCACATCCAACAACAGCTTACGTATGTACTGTTAGAACAGGACTTTGTATATCTCAGGTTTGATTCACGAAATCAAGGTATTCACATTGCGGTCATAAACCACAATAAATATATACAACTTGGGTTACAGAGACAGTTTAACAATTTGGACAACTGCCAGAAAAATGGTCACATTTAAAGCTCTCAGCCTGTACGGGGTAACGTCCTGAAACGGTTACAAATCGAACAGTCCTATACTTGGAAATCTTGGCATTGCTTGTATCTTTATTTTATTAATATGCTTGTTTTATTTTGCAATTTTACCGTCAATTGTAGCAACAGATCCAGGCATCAAGATAGATAAAATGGTCTGAATCTCTTTGGAGGTAAAATCAACCAGTTTCAGTCTCCCGTTAGTCTTCTCAGCAAATTCTAACTCTCCATAAAACATGGTGGTAAACACAGGACTGTAGGCAGATAAAATCTGAGTACAAAAGTGGAATACAGTTTCTTCCACCTCAATCACCACATCATCGTACGGAGATTTCTTCAGGAACGAACGAGCCATGGTTCAAGTGATTAAAATGTTACGCTAAAATGTTTACACAATATTAGTTACACTCGTGGCAAGCTGAAACTTTCGACAACAGGTGGTAGCCAATCATAGGTAAAAGCGGGGGGGGGAGGGTTTTGAGAGGATACAAGCTCCACCCCCCCCAACCCGGACAAGTATATACAAGCTCACCGCCGTCGGGGACAAGGGGTAACAAAAAGTGGCCAACGGCTAAGCAAAAATAGCAGGAAAATTAGTTTTTACACTGAAAATTTAAAAAATTCCCGGATTCGCAGGAATTTTTTAGCTAAATTTTAAATTTTTCGTTTAAATCAGGAAAAATTTTGACTTTTTTTCTACACATTGGATTTCTACACACTTTTTGTGGCAAATTTAAATAAAATGAGCGTTAATATTTCGAAAAAATTCACAAATTTATTCTTTAGGTGCAAGACACCATGAAAATTTCAGCAGTTGAAGCCACAAGCCCCCAGAAGACTTTCTGCGGACAACCTCCCCCCAGACCCGACCCTATGTTAATGTATGGTAGTAGCTTTCAATAACTGGAGGATCAAAGTTTGACGTCCTGAGTTGGTCAAGCCCAGTACAAAATACAAAACCGAGCAAGCATCCTCCAACTAACATAAAACTGTGACCTGTGAATAAAAAGGATACGTAGAAAAAGTAGGCCACTAATAAAGTCGATTTCACGCGATGGGAATTTTTGTGGGGATTCCCCAGGGGATTTCCACATGGGGATCCCCATGGGGACTCCATCTGTCCCCATAGGGACGCCCCATGGGGATTTCTATGGGGATTTTTGTGGGAATCCCCATGAAAATTCCCATGGGGACGGATTGCTCGCCGAGCAATTTTCTATGGGGATCCCCATAAAACAACCAATCAGAGAGCAGCAAAATCAGTTGACATTGTAGTCAAAACAGTCTTAAACGCATTATAACAATATGCGAAATAATATTGCTGATGTGACAAGTAAAATTGATATTGTACCAACAATTTCACAGGTTTGTTGAGTTGTTAAGAACAAGGAAAAGCGAAAACATTATTATAATTCAACTGTCTTGAGGAAAGATCATATCGATGAATTACATTAATTAATTAATTAACTCTAGATTAAATTATTATGCCTATATTTTTACATTTAAATCCAGTTGATAGAATTGATAGAAAGTATATACTTTTTGTTTATAATTTTTGTCTTCAGATGATCATATTTTGAATTGGTATTATTGTTATTTAAATTGTTGAGAAACAGCAATTCCATTCGTTCGTGTTAGTTATAAAAAATTGGAAACAACACGTTATCTATAGCAAGCATCCCATAGGGATTGTCCCCATCGTGTGAATAGAATCCCCATGAAAAGACCCCATGCGGATTCCCTGGGGATTTTTGGAAAAACTTTCGAATGTTGTGTCCCCGGGGGAATCCCAATGGAAATCCTCATCGTGCGAAATCCGCTTAAAAGGGGCAGTGGCTCCCGTGGACAGAATTACGTATGGCAGCTATTCCAAGTTAAATCAACTTGACTTAGGGATTCGGGTTACAGGATTTGAAACATAATATCTCACATGTGCGTTGGTGATTAAGCATAATTCATGTCAGCGTAGCACGAGCTATGTACGAGAAATTGGATTTTGAAAAAATTGGATCTATGCCGACGAATAAAATTTTGGGCAATCTGAACAGTTTTTATTTTGGTGAACGGCAAAAAATAGTAAACACGGGCCCGGACCTAACTTTCTAGCTTACGGGCTAGGCTCGGTCGGGCATGAAAATTCAGGCGGGTGACTGTCTACAGCGGCAGACGCACTTCAGTCAGAGACGGTTGAATCGAGACAGTTTTCTCTTCAAATGAAGATATGTTTAACATTTAATTTGCATATTCTTCAATCTCTTCTGTTTTCTTTGACATTTCGATTTCAGCAAGGGAGGGGGAGAGGAATCAGATAAAATAAATAAATTTGTTCCCCCTTTTATTTTTCACAGATAAAACAGCGCAAGATATTAATGCTGTTCCCTACTCATCAATTCCGAACCCGCAATAAAAATTCCTTGAGTGAAGCGCTTTTAGCCCCCCCCCCCCCGGCTAAAAAAGGATACCAGAAAACAGTAATATATCTATCTACGGGCACGGCTATTTTAGAGACGGGAGTCAACGTGTATAACATTCATTTTCCAAAGCAATGATTCCGAATGCAGGCGGAATAAAAACGCAACAAGTAGAAAAATGCAACAGCTTTTTCGGAGGATTCTCGTGTCTATTTCAGCGATGTTCCTAAGCTTTGTTCATTGAGACCTGGATTGTCGAGCTGGTCACAGAACTTGTCCAAACCAGCTGGCCCCGAAGCCGTACAACTCGGGATTTCGGGAACAGGATGGTCGGTTGACAGGACATCCGATTTAAACAGTGTGACCTTCTTACCCGAAAAGTCCGCTTACAGCGGATGTCAACTCACTCGAACTTCACAAATGTCACAAATATTTTATATATAGCTTGTATTTAAGTTAGCAAAAATGGCATCTGTTTCTGGAGCGACCAGTACCAAGCTAACCCTTTAAAAATAGAACAGCCCGATCCCGTTGGTTTTATTTGCAGTGTATATACTCCTTGTGCGAAGGAAGACGATAAATTTGATACAATACTGTGTTGTGTTGTAATGCTAATAACCACGACCGCCAATGTACTGTAAACACAAGTCTGTCTAGGGCATCTTGAGGACCAGGCCCCTCCTCCACAATTGCAGCCAGTATTCGAGGTGGCGTTGGCACTCCTGGGGCCAATGTTATCAAAAGTGGGTTGAGTTCAACCCGGGTTGAATCCATTTTCAGGCTCAACCCTGAAATTTTGGGGTTGGCTAAACCCCGATGGTCAACCCTATGTTATCAATCTTTTTAGGGGTTGGGTTAGCTTAACCCTTTCGCTGCCTCACCCGTCATACGACAGCAAGTCATCTCGTCTATAATGCCGACCCGTCATATGACGGGTTGTGATTTTAAAAATTTTGGTTTTTGGTTCCGGCACTC
The DNA here is from genome assembly GCA_030248195.1 of Trissonchulus latispiculum. Lineage (NCBI taxonomy): Eukaryota > Metazoa > Nematoda > Enoplea > Enoplida > Ironidae > Trissonchulus > Trissonchulus latispiculum. The sequence goes on from JASAND010020435.1 coordinate 63,483, forward strand.
GGGGAAAAAACCAAAAATGGTGGTGGCAGCGAAAGGGTTAACCCGGGTTGACATGATTCAACCCCAATTCAACCCAGATTTCAACCCCATTTTTACAAAGCAGCTTCGCTTGAGGCTGCTGGCTAGCAATCCACAATTAATCACATGTATGCTAGCCTATCACCAATGGCTAAATACCAAGCTAAACAGTGATTGGGATAAAAAGGAAAGCACTGAATAAACTTGCTGAAAGAAATAAATCACTTTGTTTTCAATTATTTCCTCATACATCCCCAATGGCGGTATGAGGCGCATATTTTATACTTACTTTGAAAAAAAAACCACAGCATATACCATTAAATGTCTTTCAAACTAAAAAACTTTTATTATAGAACTAAGAAGATTATTCTCTTCTCTGTTATTTGTATTTCAACCCGGGTTGAAATCTCAACCCTCCTCACTGAGCAGGGTTGAGATTCAGCCATTTCAACCCGAAAATCAACCCAAATTTAATGATCACACTGGGTTGGATCTCAACCCCAATTTCAACCCCAACCCTGCAATTTCAACCCGGGTATATTCAACCCTATTTTGATAACATTGGGTTGAAGTTTTCAACCCCAACTCAACCCGGGTTGAGGTTTCAACCCGGGTTGAGATGCTTGATAACATCGGCCCCTGACTCAATGATAATGAACATAAGCTGACGAGGGTGGAGGAGTTCTCCAGGCAGAATTTACCTTCCAATTTAATTTTTAGAAATTCTAACTCATAAAAGTTTGAAAAGTAAGTTTCTGAACTTCCGCCAAATAAAAATCTAAATAGCGAAGACAAACCAATCGAGTACACATTATAAATCACCAAAAACTAATTTTCCGATAAAATAAAGATTATTCACATTACATTATCGATCTTTAGCGACTGCACATTTTTCAATCATTTGCGTCAAAGCGTTCAACATGTTCTAAATCAGCGAAATTTCACTACGAGAAACTGTAAGTATAACAACACCGTCTAACTTTATATTCTAAAGCTCTGGAAAACATTTTTTTTACAGCCACCTCACCCCAGTCAGTGCTCTGGTTAGGGGTAGTGTCAGCTCAATTTACAACTTTGGCTGGTGAATGGGAGCTGACACTGAATAACTGCTTCCGCAATTATCCGAGGTGTTCTACAAAGCTATCAGTACCTACGTCCATTACTTTAACCGTAATGGAGGTCCTGTGGTAGCTCCACCAGGCAGGCGGCCACCCCTTGACAGTCTCGGTAAATTGCCAAAGGGGGGATATGTAAACACAGGGTTTCCCCTGGCGTACCTACTCGCGGCCCCAAGTGGGAGCCGAAATGAACAATGATCAGAGTAGATCATATGTCCAGTTTGTGGATCCAAAGGATCCAAAGTTACGTGCTTGTGGCCAACAGATGCATAGGTTACATTCTCACCTATGTTTGGCCTGTGCGGAAGCGTTGAAAAGATCAGTCTTAAACATTATATTAGATTATCCATCAGCAGTAGAAGCGTAGAAGCCAAATTTGTTTTGCCTCACATTCTGATTTCACACCTTAAATCTAGATTTCGACTTTTAACTAATTTGAGAGAGGTTAAAAGAGAGGGTTCTTTGAATAAAATTCTTAATAGTTAACTTTAACAGATGAAACAATACAGTGAAAATAGCAATAACTTATCTTATGGAGTAGTCGTTGTTCAGGGACATAGCCAGTGCCTTGGTAACCCCTGGCACAGTAAGGGTGCTGTTCCTTATGGTTTTGGAATCACGGCTAGCACAGAGAAAGAAACCTCACCAGTCCGCCAGTTATGATAAATAACACATCCAGGTGTAAACTTCTGGGTTTTATTCCCTTAGTAGACAACCTCAACAATTGGCTACAATTCAAAAAATAGTCAGAATTCACTTGAACTAAATATTAATAATTTTAAGTAAATATTCACAAAATAGCAACGCTTCCGAAAGATTAGATTCCAGGAAAACAAAAGCGACTCCTTATTGCTGTGGTGAGCTTTAACCAGATGACAAAACAAAACGTACTGAGCCGAAAACCTGCCCCACAATTACTGTGGGGTTCAACCATTAATTTTACGGTTGGCAGCCTTCTCACATATGGCAGGGTGAAGTGTACATAGAAGAGCTCACTTGCGAAATAACTAGCAACAGCACAATTTTTGCAGGAGTGAAACCTAGCTTACACCACCCTGGAAACACGGATCGGGAGAAAGTACTGAGTTTAATCAAAGAAATTTAGAGAAAATTCCAAGTCTAATTTATGAAATTAAAATCCAACTTATCTTTTCCAAAAAGCGGCTAGTCGTCAGCTCGTAGAAGATCAGATCCTGGAAAACATTTGAAGTTCAATGTCAAACTTCATGTGAATGGGTGTTCCATTTTAATGCAGCTGCATATTTCATTTTCATTGAAGACACTACGCTAGTCAGATACAGTAAATTTAATAAAGTTGTTACTATTATGTTATTGTTTCCGCCTCCGTTATTTCACCGCCC
>JASAND010020436.1:0-21043 GCA_030248195.1 Trissonchulus latispiculum
GTGATTCCTGTTGGGCACATATTGTTGATTGACGGCGTAAACCAGGCTGAAATTCAACGAAACTTTCCAAAATAAGTTGTTTTAGCGTTCTAACACCCTCTGCACAATCGCGCTTGAAAAATTCAACATTTGCGTTCAGGGCGGTTTTTGCCAATTTCTGAAAGTTTGGCAGCAGCTGCATGGCTATGACTATATCCATTCGAAAGAACTCGTTAAACTCTACAATTTTGCTTTTGGAAGGAAATTTCTAGCTTTTCCCTATCGTGAGATATAGCCAATTTTCTTATTTTGGCGTCAAAAACTTGTCCTTTCTGCAGAAATCAAATAATCCACTACTTCTTGAGCTACGAAAGCCGTAAAATCTAACTAAGGGTGTCAATTTTAAGGTCTCACAGAGGCCAATTATCGGAGGCATGACCATCGTACAATTGCTATCCCTTAGGCTGCTATCACAAAAAATGTAGTTTTTGCAAAAACACGACCAAATTTTTTCCAGCCATTGTGCAGAATTTAGTATTCAAGCTAGAGAGTTGCCACTTAGCAGATGTGTTCTACACAAAAATACCCCGGGACCCTTTTTTAGTTGCCCCGATAGCTGCTTTCTAACTGAAGTAGTGGCTTGCCAAAGTAGTGAAAAGTAGGCAAAATCCAGGTTGCGCAGACATTTTAGTTTATTTCTCCATAACGAAGAGCGATATCACAATAACTAAAAAAGGGTCCCCAGCTATTTGATAGAGGTATCGAATGCTCTAACCGATGTCCTGCGAAAAAATCTACTTCAGCCTGCAAAAAATCTGAAAAATTATACTTCTTCTAAAATACAGGAAAAACATTTTGGAAAGCCAAACTTAGATTCATTGTACTCATTAAAAAGAGAAAATGTCAAGCTACATTTTGATATAAAAACGGCTTCTTAACTCCAAGTAATGAATGAGTTATAATGGTGCAAACTTTATGTGACCAAAGGGAATCACCACCTTAAATACCTAGTATTCTGTAGCTCATTATTATTTATCGAAACAGTCTGCTCGACAACAGTAAAGATAAAAGTAAGCTATATGTATCCTATGCATAATAACAGATTATCTAATGAAGCAAGTTCAAAGCTGGGCTTTTTCTAGGCGAAAAAAGTGGGGGGCTGATCCAAAGTGGTCTAAAATTGGCAAAAATTCAGTAAATTTTTGAAAATTTTGATCAAAAATCCTTAAAATTTGGCATTTTCTGAGCACCTTATAGTGGGTGGGGTGGGGAAGCCCAAAAAAGTGAGGGTGGGGCCGAGTGGGGGGGGGAAGGGTCGAGCGGGGGACGCCCACCCCCACTAAAAAAAGCCCAGCAAAGTAAGCCAACCTTGTCCAAATCGTTCAAACGCTGTTTCTCCCTCTTTGCTCGGCTTGTCATTGTAATTTATGCAGTAGTAAATACCTGCAGGAAGAGGGTTTCAGGGGGGCTACGAACGGGTTGGCAGTTGGCACGACATCGTCGGAGAGAGTTACTTTTCCCCACAACGTTAGCCAATATATCAAAGTAAAAAAGTTTAGGGTGGACAACAATATATCTCATATACACAGATTTAAGCAGGACGCCAAAGTACAAATTTTGGTACGAAAAATGGGATTTTTCAAAAAGGTATTTTCAGCTCTGGTGGATTAATGGTTTGACCAACTTTCAGTCATAAATGTTAATTGTTATTAGTGCTAAATAATAAATAATAAAAGTATTCCGGCTTTCGAGCGTTGCTTTCTTCTTCAACTATATATAACAGCTCAAAGTTTGAAACTTGGAAAAAAATTGCGATGTGACCGTGCGCCGTTTTCGATCTAATAAAATTGACAGCCCCTAGTATACCCCGGCTTTTTATCAAATATTAGGCTCTAATAGGGGCAAACTGGCTGTGAGTTTCAAGGGCTTTGGTTTTCTGGTTAGTGTGCTAGCAAACTTTTTGTTAAGAAATAACCCTTATTTTTAGGCCTGAAAAGCTAGCTAAGCGCAGTAAAAATGGGGTAAAAAAATTTGTTGTCAAAGTCTTTGTTGTCTCATTTTTGCCGAAAAGGTGCTTTAAGGTGGTGATTCCTTTTGGGCACATATTGTTGATTGACGGCGTAAACCAGGATGAAATTCAACGAAACTTTCCAAAATAAGTTGTTTTAGCGTTCTAACACCCTCTGCGCATTCGCGCTTCAAAAATTCAACATTTGCGTTCAGGACGGTTTTTGCCAATTTCTGAAAGTTTGGCAGCAGCTGCATGGCAATGACTATATCTATTCGAAAGAACTCGTTAAACTCTACAATTTTGCTTTTGGAAGCAACTTTCTAGCTTTTCCCTATCGTGAGATATAGCCAATTTTCTTATTTTGGCATCAAAAACTTGTCCTTTCTGCAGAAATCAAATAATCCACTACATCTTGAGCTACGAAAGCCGTAAAATTTAACTAAGGGTGTCGATTTAAAGGTCTCACAGAGGCCAATTATCGGAGGCATGACCATCGTACAATTGCTATCCTTTAGGCTGCTATCACAAAAAATGTAGTTTTTGCAAAAACACGACCAAATTTTTTCCAGCGATTGTGCAGAATTTAGTATGCAAGCTAGAGAGTTGCCACTTAGCAGATATGTTCTACACAAAAATACCCCGGGACCCTTTTTTAGTTGCCCCGGTAGCTGCTTTCTAACTGAAGTAGTGGCTTGCCAAAGTAGTGAAAAGTAGGCAAAATCCAGGTTGCGCAGACATTTTAGTTTATTTCTCCATAACGAAGAGCGATATCACAATAACTAAAAAAGGGTCCCCAGCTATTTGATAGAGGTATCGAATGCTCCAACCGATGTCCTGCGAAAAAATTTACTTCAGCCTGCAAAAAATCTGAAAAATTATACTTCTTCTAAAATACAGGAAAAACATTTTGGAAAGCCAAACTTAGATTCATTGTACTCATTGAAAAGAGAAAATGTTAAGCTACATTTTGATATAAAGATGACTTCTTAACTCCAAATAATGAATGAATAATAGTGGTTGAAAGTTGATGTCTCCAAAAGGAATCACCACCTTAAGGGGTTATTTGACCTGCTGAATCCGAATATGAAATCCGTTTTTCGATATGATGCTTTCTTCGTGCAGAACGCGCTTACAACTGTCTCAAAACTTTTTGGAGCGATCGCCATCCATTACTTCGGGAAATCAATTTAGCATTTCTAAGCTTTGGAGCCAGGTTTAGTGACTTAGCTTTCTGCACATCTTGGTACACTCACTGGCCTGTAATGCACAAAGTTTCAGCCGATTCAGCCACAGTACTTTGGAGTAATTGGCTCACATCTTCGAAATGGCACCAAATAACAGCGACAATATCGATAATGTAATCTAAAGTCTGACCAAAAATTCTTGGAACCGAACTGTGAGCGCTAGTCCTGAGTTAAACTTTGAAGTTAGTCTATACATCGTATATATTTTTAGAAACCTCAGGAGGAGGAGAATCCGGTAAAACCATCATTTCCGGTCTATATCCGGTTACCGGATGCCAAATCTATAAAAACGCTTCAAATTCGGAAAGAGAATGCTATTTAATTCATACTCTAGCACATTGGTCCTTGGCCCAAGACATCTCCGAAACTCCGGTCACATCCGGTCCATGTCCGGTAACCGGATGTCTAGGTCACAAAACCTGTACAGCAAGATGGGCAGGTCGTACAGTTTCGCCGATTGAATTTTTGGATTCAGCGGTTCGAAATTAGTCTATATAGGAAGTTTTGTCCAATTTGGACCAAAATTGCGTGATTTATGATCGTATCGGTGCGAAAAAACCCGGATAAATCGGGTTTTCCGGTCTGCTGCTCGGAATCGCGGATAAAAAATGTTAGTTTTTGGCAGAATGAATATTTGGTAGGCTACTTTCATTTTACCGGTGTCAAAGTAATTGAATATCCGGTTGATTTCCGGTTCTTACCTTTGAAATTTGTCATTTCATGGGCTATCATCTCAGTATCCGGTTGGTCCGGAAGCGAAATTATTTCATTAAAATGAGATTTCGTCTATCCTTAACAAGCATCAACCTCAACATACTTCATATCTGCTATAATTTTTGAATGATAGCGTTTTAAAAGTGGGCTGGTTTTGCTGGTTTTGTCTAATTGTTAAACCGGACATGAGATTTGATTCTATACGCTTAGCTTATCGCATGCAATATAAGTTATTTCTAAACCATTTTTAAAACTCCGTAATTCAAAAGTTACAGCAGATGTGAAGTAAATTGAGGTTGATGCTTGTTAGGTATAGACGAAATATCATTTTAATGAAATAATTTGACTTCCAGACCAACCGGATACTGAGATAATAGCCCGTGAAATCTCAAATTTCAAAGTTCAAAACCGGAAATCGACCTGATACTCGATTACTTCGACACCGTTAAAATGAAAGTAGCCTACCGAATATTCACTGTGCTAAGAACTAACATTTTTATCCGCGTTTCGGAACACCAGAACGGAAAAACCGATTTTTCCGGTTTTTTTTCGCACCGGATACGACCATTAATCAAGCAATTTTGGTCCAAATTGGACAAAACTTCATATATATACTAATTTATATCGGTTCCAAGAAATTTTGGTCAGTCTTTAGTACTGCGAACGAAGGGATTAACGAAAGCACGTCATTTTTACATAAGTTAAGACAGACACCTGGGGTATTAATTGGAGCAAAGTAGGGTTCATTTGGTAAACCACAGCATTAGACGTTAGTTAACCTTCACCCGTATAGACCAACAGCACAGGCTACAACGCCCAATTTTTCGCAGTTTGATTGTATCTCACAGAAAAGTATACATTTGTAGTGCTATGGGTCAGATTAAACGAGTAAACTTTGGATAATTTTAGGCTCCAAAAAGATTACGCTGATAAGCACTGGTTTTAGATTGAAAGTTGAAAAGGCTGAGAGAGCACCGGGGTCGGTGGTACCCTGATCTCAGCAACACACACACTAATTTAAAAGCACTAACAGCTGTGCGAACAGACGAGACGACTCGGTCGACTCTTAGATCCTTCGGACTAAGTAGCCTGGTTTTGGTCTACCCAATCCGGGATTTGTCCGCGTTAGGTCGTGAGTTCGATTCCTCTAAGCTCCGTTTCCGTCTAAGGCCAATACAGGTCTAGTGAACAGCTGTCGTGTTCAACAGACGCCCACAAGTCAGTACCTTCTGGAATCAGGCAGAAGATCAACACCTCTTGCTCAGTACAGCTGTCACGCTTCCAGGGGAAATGTTTAGGCACAAAGTCTTCAGTGCCTGGAATTGCCTCGTAAGCTTCCTCAACTATCTGGTCTACGTTCCAGGGACGCAGACAACCGCAAACTACAATGGGATGAATTAAACTAAGCGTCTCCTCGCTCTGATGCTGGAATGCCTCTAGCTCAAAACTAACTGTCAACTCTGTACCACAATTCTCGCACTCTAACTTGCAGTGAGACAGCACAGGCACAAACTCTGCCAGCGTGATATAAGCCAAGTCCTAACTAACGTCCAAAGTAAGACCTATCTGATCCCTAACTAAACCCTAAGATCCTAGCAGAATGGACCACAGAACCTATAAATTTTAGGATTTAATTTACAACAGTTACGTGCAGACGAAATGAAGATATGATGATACAGACTGTGCTAAGGAAGATTAATTAGTTACAAACAAAACTGGTCAGCTAATCGGACAACACCAAAATAGAGCACGACAATTACCAAAAATACAATTACTACCGCTACAATCGAGAACAGGCAAACTGGTTACAATTACACACACAGAATACACGGCTGACCACTATTACCCTAAGGCTCGTACCTAATTAATGCACCTAATGATTTTAAGTTAGACCTAGCAGAGGACCTAGACCTAACCAGCAGTCTGATACACACAGATTATCCCAAGAACTTTGCTGAATAAGTTTATCCTACAAACTTTATATTAGAACCTGAAACCTATGAAAATTTCGAATGAATTAATTATATATATCGCGAGTCTGGTACAGTCTCTGAAAGTTAGATCACTATATTCCGCTTCCTAACTCTAAGGTATCGAGGGGGTCCGCCTATATGCTTGAAGTGTCCTATGTGCTTTTATTTTAATTGAAACAATCAATATTGCGCGGATTTCACCCTTCCCGGGCACTAGATATTAGTCCTGACTACCCGCTCGGCAGATAACCAGAAGCTAATATCCTACTTCCTGCCTAAGGAAGCGGCCAGAGGTCAATTCGCACGTTTTTTGAGAAATTAGCAAGGTTTCTGGATTTCCCCAAAAGTTTTACGTCGATTTGACAAGATCTCACGCAAGACAACAAAGGTGAAAAGAGAGACAAGAACTGTAATAAAGCATTTTATCAAAAGTTCAAACAGTTTTTGATCAATCTTCTTGACTAAGTTTCAGGGGTCCCCGACTCCAAACCACAACCGAAAGTTTGATAGCCGTAAAGCAGGCTCTCAGGGCCGGTAGGCGGCAGAAAGTTTCGCTAAGGACAGCTGATGATCGTCAAGTCGAGGGAGCAAGCCTCAACCAAGGACAGGGGGAAAGAAGTTTGAAGAAAGGGTGCGGAAAAACCCGAAAAGAGGTGGAGGGGGGGAAAAACTGGAATGAGGATAAAAGGGGGGCCAGACTGTTTTTCCCTATTAATCTACTGAGAGAGAGCTGGAGAGAGTCAGTCTCCAAAGATAAGCACCTTACAGTCCTGGTCCAACTGAGAGAGCTGGGCAGAGATCAGTTCCGGGGGATCCGTGAAGGAACTCACACCGGTGAGATAGAGAAATCCAAGAATCGGGGGAGGGACTGGCAGGTGAGGTCCACAGGCAGCACAGCACAGCACAGGAGAGCAGCAGCAGGGGATCTGATCCAATGGCAGGCAGAGCAGGCTGATTTGATCCAAATCCAAGGCACCGGTAAAGGCTGATTCAGACCTGAATCAAATGGGTTAAAACCGTTAGGATCTTTCAGAGAAAGATCCTAACACGATATTTCCTGGGTCCAGGAAATTATCCCTAAGAAGCTGAACTGCAAGTTTGACGCGTGAGTAAAATTGTGTGGAAGTTTGAGCATGTGTTCTGTGGTTTAAAATTGAGAAAATTTTAATTGAAAGTGAAATTTGAGGATTTTTGGGAGAGTTCCCAAAAGTCCAAGCTTCTCAATGGATTTCCTTTCGGAGATCCACGCGACCCAGGTAATACCTGGACAGATATTACGAATCAGAATCATTTATAACAGTGAAATAAATAATTTAATTTAACGGAGTATTCTCAGGGGAGTATTTTTAAAGAGGACCCCTAGGTCCTTTAATAAGTCTCAGAGGCGATTCCCAAAAAGGAGGGAAATCGCCTTTAAAAAACTAGTAAATTGGAAGAGAAAATAAGGGGGGAAGACCTAAGGTGGGAAGTCAACCTAAGCCCCCTCCTAAACTAAACCCCAAAAAGTTGACAAGGGGCTAGTGTTAAAACACTAGCCCCGTTCCGGAGAGGGGGGAAAATTTGGGAATAGTGACGCCCTATAGTAAAGAAAACAGGGGGGAGTGTAGGGAGAGGCCAAAAGCGGCCGTACGGTTCGGAAGACGAGGTAAGACTGATGTTCAAAACAAGTCTACCTGTCAATCATGACAATTTCGGCAATCATTCGTCTGATTGGCCGAAATTGTCCTCCGCGCAAAAGGCGCGCCCTTAAATGATTCTGATTGGGTCACACTAGTTGTAATCATAACGTGACTTTGAGCGGGCTCTCAAGTGTTTACGTTAAAGGGGAAAGGGCAATTAAACTAATCCCTTTCCCCTATTGTAAAATTAATGAAAAGATTAACACACGTGCAAACGCATTCGGGCGAGAAATTGACACTATGTCAATTTCTCGCTTAAAGAAGAAAAACAAGACACTACACTCTAAAACCTGGACCAGAGGGTCCCCTTGCTTAAAACTTAGAGACTGCTGATTAGGTAGGTTAAAATAATTAACTACAAACTAGTAGGTACGAGCCTTGTACAAAGCACAAACACAATACAAAATACAAACAATTAAGTAGCTAAGACATGAATTAAAATTAAAACTTTTCTTTCAGTTCCCCTCTTTTTCTTTTGCCTTTGAGTCTCAGCCGAGCTGGACTCAAAGAGCGGAAAGTTTGTACAGTTACAAAAGTAACGCATCTGTTACTCTAAATTGGCAATAAGGGAAGACATAAAAGTCTTCCCTTAAATTACAAAATCCAAAACTTTGCGAAAGAGGAAAACTTTAAAAGAATTCCACACTAGCTAAGCAAAAACCAGTTAAGTTCAGTGAAAGGGCAAGCCGAGCTTCCCTTTTGCTTTAAGACCAATAAAAACCAGATTAATTAAACTTTAAACTTAATTAATCTTAACTTTCATTAATTAATTAGCTAGAATATGGATTAACTTAATTAAACATAAACTTTAATTAAGCTTAAAATGAAGTTTAAACTATTAATAATCACAATACTTGAGGGACGAGCCGAGCTCCCCCGGTTAGGTCAGAAAATCAGGCATAACTCAAAATCGAACCACCGAAGCACCAATTCTTTTGTGCTTATTTTAAAGAGGAAGACCTGCTGAGTTTGTTTATAAAAGTTTTAACCTCCTTATTGATGTTAATTAATGTGAATCTTTTAATTAAAACCACTAGGACCATCCAAGTCTGGAGGCCTACTTGAACTTCAGTATGTGGCTTATAAATCAGCTTGTAAAATGAAAACGAACCACAGAAAGGGTAAATATTTTTAGATATTCTGAAAGAGCAAAACTTGCTGATTTTAATGATATAAAAATTATACTAATTAATTATGTTAATTAACGAGTAATTAAGCAAAAACCATTGATATGATCAAAACTTGAAAGTAACTTTGCAATCTCCAGATGAAGTTTGAAAATGGCTTGTAAAATTGAAACGGACCACAGAATAGGTTGTTTTTCTTTTATAAATCGCAAGAACAGGTCTTAATCTATTCAGATATAATAAACTTTGATTGCATTTCGACGTACAGTGAGTGAACACTGGCCTTCTTTCTGACCGTGTTGGGTTGTTTTGGCCATAATAGCAGAATCCCTTTAATTAACTTAAATTAATGAGTGGACCGTGCTCTGCACTAATCATTGACAGTCGTTCTACACCTGCCAATCCGCCTGGGGAGCGGCACCCAACGGGCCTCTACCTAGCTGTCCCGCAACAGCATAATTAGTAAAAGTTAACTGCCAGCTCGAAACAACCCAACTTAAGCTTGAACTTCATTACTGCTAATTTTCCCAGTTAATTCATGTCTTAACTATGGCAATAATTAAAATACAGATACAGTGGCAATCAAACACATTCATTCACAAGTTCCATTCCGTTTTCCAGCAGAATCCAAGATCGAAATTTCACAAGAAACCAAACTATTCATCACATATTTAGCCTTTTTGAGTTATTTTGGAAGCCGCTTATCACTCGGATAGATTGTTGTTCAAAGACGTCGTTTTTGGTCATGTTGTGTCCTAAATGCGTTCATTGGTTGGCACGCCGGCCGATTTGGATTGAAATACAAATATGATATTTTATTGAACAAATCCACATGACAAAATATCCATTTTTATTACACATTGATCTGATACAAAGGATTATTTTACACGATATCAAAGCGCTATATATATGTCAGAACTATTTCTGGGAAATTTGGGTACCGTACCTTGCGCATAAGCGATCAGGGCGAGTCGAAGTTTGTGCATATGTCATGTCGAGCTTCGGACCGACAGTATTTCAAACTTTTAGCTTTTCCAACATCGAACTTTTAGTGAAATTCGTAGCCCCCCCCGTTAAATTCATGTAGTTGTCATACCATACTCTCGTCATCCTTCATCCTGTGTGTACGCGACTTAAAAGCCCTCAAGTAGGCATACTGGCGTAAACACTAAATTGTAGGGATTTGAACTGCAATATCTCTTAACTGCACTGAACCTGGACTCTAAAAATTTCTTTTTTTGGACACCTGACGTATGGGGATAGGCATAGCATAATTGAAAACGAGCAAAATCGGTTACTATAAAATCTGGTACCCGGTTACCTCACCCTTAAGGAAAGAATGCTGTTTATGATGCATCCTAAAGCTAACAGGACATGAACGCCTGATTTTAATCTGTAATGTCTATACAAAATAATTCGCTAACACAGAGTCCTAAACAATGTACAAAACATAAACATTAAACACATCACCGCTGCCAAAAATTACTGTCAATTAATGAAAAAACTGTACAAAGCTAGAACATTTAGAATGTACTCGTAACATTAAAATACGTCCACAAACTATACGTAACACTAGAAAATATCACAACACTGGACTATCGCAGTTGACAGGTTTACACTTTTATGAATTGTGAAAAAATGTTTTTAACAATTTCATTTTGAGATCATTCGGATCAACTGAACTTTATCCCCTCAATAGAAGTTGGTCAACTTCAATGACTTATTGCAAGAGATAAACCAAACCTTAGAGCATAATTTTTTACATCATTGGAAAGCTCGAGATGTGCTGTATTTAATGATGTAAAGCAGTTTGATGTTGCTTGCTGCTATTAAAAGTAAAGCTACCAAAATCATCGCCTTTCGCCATTTTTGCTAGTGCCGCAAGCAACAACAAACTGTTACACTATTAAATAGAGCACATCTTGAACTTTCCAACGATGTATAAATCATGCTCTGGAAGTTTGACTGACCTCTTGCAATAAGCCATTGAAGTTGACCAAAATTTATTGAGGGGAGATAAAGTTCAATTGATTCGATTATTCAAATAATAAAAATATAAAAGTACAACCAAGCCCTGAACAAAAACTGGGTGCTTAATATTTCCACATATTATTACCGTATTTTACCAAGTACCACAACAGCATTATCGTCAGTAAGAAACTGAGTACTGAAACTGTCGGACTACGAAAATATGTATATCGTCTTAGATCTTTCTGCCGAAACCGAAAACAGGTCAGACTTTAATTTGAAATTAGACCTCAGAATCTTTTTGCTGATACGTTTGCAAGCCGCAATGCTGTAAAACTATCAAGAAGCCAAAGTCAAAGCATCAAGAACGATAGTCCAACAAAATTAGACAACTGTTTTTTCTTCCCACTCCTTACACTTCCAGCGCAATAGAAAAAACGTAGTCTGTTAAAGATTTGCATCTAATTTAATTACACACACATATAACTAATTATATATACGTTGATGACAAGATTATGACACCCGTATAACGCAAAACAGGCTATGTCATGCTTTCAACATCAACCGATACAAATTACATACATACACACATACATACAAGCTATATAGAGCAAAACTAGCCGTTTCATCCATATATATATACATACATAAGTACATACACTAAGATTAAATAGGTCCGCAAGAAAATTAGAGGCTCCGGGTAGAGAAGAGCTCTTACCTTGAACCCTTACAAAAACCGTTCACCACCTCATTAGCTTTATGCTTCATCAGAAGAATGCCGGAAACACTCAATGAAATGTGTAAGGTTGATCCTCCTCTTGGCCTACCATTGAATGCATTATATTTCTTTTTTCTATTTTTGTTAAATATCCTGCAAGATCTTATATCTTCTCAAGAGCAGAAATCTAGCTGCAAATTTCTAAGGAATTCAATACTTGGGCGCATGTACTTGGGAGTATGTATATATATCTTGCAGAACAGACAGTATAATTATAACAGATTGTTCTTCGTCACGGAAAAATGCTATCCATTTGATGAAACCGCAGTCTCAAATCTAGGATTGTGGTCTTAACTTATTTGGAAAAGAGCAGTCCTTTGTACACTAAACCTTTGTGAGAGAACAGAGAATGTGATGAGAAAAGAAAGTAGGAAGGAACACAGGACAGTCTTTGGCTCAAAAATGATTCAATTTCCCCCGGAACAGATTTTGTACACGTCTGGGACTGATGGAGACGGACCACGCATGTAAGTAAATCCTTTCATTCACCCACCTTTCTATCTACTATTTGGATATTTCAGCCAGGTCGGGCAGAGTTAACTTTCAGGACTTTCCAATGGACGGCCTACAGAAAGGATAGGCCTTGGTCAGAATACGACTGTTCGCTGACTTCGACAGACCGATAAAGCCCCGACTACTGCTACTCCGAGCTGGACTGGCCGTCGACCCTGGCGGCGGAGTGTTCCGATAGTCCAAGCGGGAAGTGCCGTCTCTGTCTTCATTACCAGCTGGAGTGTCAGTGGACTGCTGGGCTGCTGACAGCGGCGGCTGACCCAAACTGGTTCCGCTGGCGCTGACGGCTGCCGTCGTTGGGGATCTCAGATGATGGGTGAAGTCTCGGAGGCGACACCGAAGAACGGACGAGGATGAGGAGGAGGAGGAGGAGGATTGCTCTGTGGCTGCTGACCCGCTGGCCCGTCGGACTCGTTTCCTCCCTTCACTGCTGAGACTACTCCCAGAAGGGGTGGAGTAGGAAGGAGTCGCCGAACGACCGCCACTGACACTGACACTGACACTGGCGCTGGCTCTGGGAATGGAAGAAGTGGGGATGACAGACGGAGGACTACCCAGGGGGGAGGACTGCGGAAGCGAGGAGGAGGAGACAGGAGACGGGGTTAACAGGTCAGGGAATCGACGTCGCTGTTCAGAGGAGGCTATGGGGGACAGTTCTTGGCGAGGAGAGGCGCCTCCGCTCTTACTACAGCGACAGACGGGTTTCGGCTGCTGGGGCTCACGGGATAAGGAGTCAATGTTTAGATCGAGATTACGCAACAACTGTTCTGTCGACTGAATCACTGTATCGGCAGCACTTGAATGCACCAACCGACCACTGTCACAGGTCCCCCTGTCATTCCGACAGGCGGATCCGGCTGTACCATTGGATTGCATGATGGCCGCTGATACATCACTGTTCGCTCTGAGATCTCTGAATAGGAGTGGGCGACGAGACTTTTGGGAGAGGGGTGACTTCTCCAGGGACAACGGACGATTCGAAGAGACAGTTGTATCAGTGTTGTTGACCTCAGGACAGACGGCTTTACGTATAGGCTGATGCACGTTTGCCGTTTCCTCGACAGAGAGGGGCTCCGTTTTGCGACGCCCCAGTTGAGCTACCGGACCGGCACCCTGGGGGAGACAGAGCAGGCCATTCCCCGTACCACCATTCAAGCACGCCTGGGCCGACACAGAGGTCGGGATGGAACAGTGGTTCCCGTATTCCTCCAGCAGGGAATGCAGAGCGTCAGGCGTTGACGGCATCAGGGTTATCTCATCATCCTCGGTGAGCTCTTCCTCTTCCTCCGAAGACTCGTCCGTAGACGCGTAGGTCAGAAGGGAGGAGCAGCCGGTCTGACACGTGTTGAGGCTGCTGCTCGTGGTTCCCTCGGCCACGCCCGAGTCCGAGCCGGCCAGATCACTGTCCGAGGAAGTCTGGTCCGGACCGGGCCGGCCCTCACGATCCTCACCACCGTCCGGGGTCAGTCCAAAGCTGGACACGGCTCGCAGACGAAGACCTCCGTCCAGATCGTCCAGGAGAAGGGAGCCAGTGCTACTGGTAGGCGGAAGGGGGAGACTGAGATCCTCAGCTGACACAGAGCTATCCAGGAGTCGACTGCAGCAGGAAGAGGAGGAACGGCCAACGGACTGACTGGCCGTCTCCCCACTACCGCCGTCCTCCGCAGCAGACGCAGAGGATGGAGTGGGGTCAACGCACTGCATGATTAGTGATATCTGAAATGCAGAAATACAGGTACAGTACAGTCAGTCAGTACAGTGTCTGCTGTGCAACCACCGAAAGAAAGGTTCAGTCAGTTCAGTTCAGTAAAATGCTGTTGCTTGGAGGTAATTTCTGCTTCTACGGTACAGTTACGTAACGAAAGTTAGAAGAGGGAACATGTGAGCGTGAATTAACAGGCAGTGTAATTACAGAAAGATTAGAAAGCCGGCGGCCGGGGCCAGTAACAAGGGAGGAATCGCTGCATACGATTACTGAATCTATAGTTTAAGGTGGTGATTCCTTTTGGGCACATATTATTGGTTGACGGTTCAAATCATGATGAAATTTGATGAAACTTTCCAAAATAAGTTCTTTTAGCATTCTAACACCCTCCGCGCAATCACGCTTCAAAACTTCGACGTCTCCGTTCAGGTCGGTCTTTGCCAATTTTTGACACTTAGACAGTAGCTGCATAGCTATGATTATATTCATTCAAGATCTTGTTGATCTCTATATTTTTCCGGCTACGCCTCAGCGTAGCCGGCTATTATACATTATTCTCTGTGAATATCTTTCTGCTCCACAGCTAAAACTTTAGTTCAGAAAATTTTCGTATGTGATGAGCATATGAGGGGGTTTCTGAAACTGGTTTTAACAGGTCATTGTGCTAAGCTTTTTGTTCTTTGATTTACACGTTCGGATAAAGAAGTACACGTATTTGATGAAAAGTGAATGTTATGCAAATTAGGATAGGAAGATCATCAAAAATCTAGGCGTTAAAACGCATGAAATGCTGCTTCTTTAATGGTTTCTAAACGACGTTCCAGTTTAACGTTTGAAAAACAGTTGCAATTTTGAGCTGAATCAACGTTGTATAACCTCTCTTAGTTGAGCTTTTTCATCACTCATATGAGCGGTTGATGTATAGGCACTAAGGTAGCAGTGTGGTCCACTTTCTGAACTCTTGCTCTGTCAGCCGATGAGCTGGGTGCGCACGAAAACATAGTTTTCTGAGAAACATCTAAACGTTTCCAAAGTTAAAACATGAAAAGTTTTTGAATACGATATATAAAACGTTTATATTTTTGATAATGTTAATTATAGTCAATAAAAGGTATACACGTATATACTGGTTGGAAGGATGTGTTGCATGGGGTTGCTCAGATTGTGACAGCGCAATAATGCAGAAAACTTATTTTTTTACATAAATTACTGTTAATAAAAATACAAGTAGGAAAAATGCTCCTTGCAGTCGCATGAAAAAGTTAATATGAGCTATGACGGTAAACATTTAAATGTGTCAAGGACAAGATTTTAAATGTTTAATATGAGCCAACATCTAAATAAGTAGAGGACAAGATGTAAACGGCTAATATGAGCCGCTACGTTTCTCTTGGGCTCATATTGACGCTCATTTAGCTTTTGCTTACTTTTAATCCAACACAGAAATGGCTTGGATGAATAACGACGCATAAACATTAATTTTGTAAAGCTGTAGGTAAACGTTTTCTTCTCCACCGCTACATCCAAGTATATACACATTTAAGGCCACCATATAAGTCAACAAAACGAAACCGAGGTCCAATCTAATGAAGAAACGAAAATGTGGAACTTACACATCTGGCTTATTTTTACTGGGGGGGGGCCCACTCGACAACCTTCCCCCCCCATTCGAGGTTCCCCCCCATAAAAGCCCCCCCCCCATAAATTTTGACCTCCCCCCCATAACCCAAAACATTGCCAGATTTCACCATTTTTACCCTAAATTTTCAAAAAATTTAATTTTAACGAAATTTTAGCTATTTTAGCGTAAAAAACACCTAAAAATAGTCATTTTTTAGCGATTTTTGGCAATTTTTCACAAAAAACGTAAAAATTTGCAAAATTTTTTCCAAAAATATGCCCCCCCCCCACTTTTGGTGAGCCCCCCCCCCCCTCGATGGGGGGGGGGCAACTTTGAGCCCCCCCATATCGCCCCCCATAAATTTTGGCCTAAAAATAAGCCAGCACATGTTGTGAAATCTTGAGAAAAATCACATTTGAAGTTATCATCGCAATCATTACATTAATTCAATATATTCCCAAGCCAATCAAATCGTTTATAAACACTGATGCTTATATGCCAACCGTAAACTGTATATATGTTTGCCATTTTAGTCGCGTCAATATGAGCCCAAGAGAAACGTAGCGGCTCATATTAGCCGTTTACATCTTGTCCTCTACTTATCTAGATGTTGGCTCATATTAAACATTTAAAATCTTGTCCTTGACACATTTAAATGTTTACCATCATAGCTCATATTAACTTTTTCATGCGACTGCAAGGAGCATTTTTCCTACTTGTCCTCCGTCTAGTTTATGGGAACGCTGCCATAACTGTGGCAGCAGCAATCACAAATTCCACCAGTGAATTCCCCATGCCCAATAAGCTTTGCATGCAAAATTTCAGCCTTCCAACTATCTCCAGTAGCTTGAACCAGGAACTGGTTCAATTTTGAACCAGTTGAAACAGATCTGGCCAGCCATGGGTCGGATCACCAAAGTTGCACCCCCAGTGAATTCCCCATGCCCAATAACTTTTGTATGCAAAATTTCAGCCTTCTAGCTATCTCCAGTAGCTTGAACCAGGAACTGGTTCAATTTTGAACCAGTTGAACCAGATCTGGCCAGCCATGGGTGGGATCACCAAAGTAACACCACCAGTGAATTCCCCATGCCCAATAACCTTTGTATGCAAAATTTCAGCCTTCTAGCTATCTCCAGTAGCTTGAACCAGGAACTGGTTCAACTTTGAACCAGTTGAACCAGATTAACCAGGCGAGATACGGTGTCGGCACTATGCTCATCGTGTTCAGCGACCCCGATTTACTGTATTTGGGTACAACCCCAAGGCCGAAAAACGCTGTTTTTGCCCGTTTTAAGACTATTTTAAAATTTTCGGACTTGGAAATTTTTCAGCTTGAAGGTGTCCAAAAACGCTATTTTTTCCATTTTTGACCATCTATAAAAATCGAACCAGATCGAAATTCGGAAAAAAACATAAACTTGCTAAGTACCATTGCCTAGATATTCAAAAAATAGTATAGAAAAATTTTTCCTATGGGCCGTTCGAAAAATCGAGTTAACACAAAATTGACAAAAATCATGCTGAATACAGAGAAAAAACCCCACTTTCAAACCCGTAAGAGAAAGTAGATTTTTTCCGGGCAAGTTTGGTATCATTCGAAAGCTCTTGGCCTGGAGATTTCAAAAATGTAAATATTAGCTCTTAATTTCTTCCCGTTAATTAGTTATGCCTAATTAGCACTTTTCTAAATCCGCAAAGTGCCTTTATAGCTCATATTATGGGGGGCTCTCCGAGCTCCCCCATGATACATCATGTCGTTCCCATAATCTTAACATTAATCATAATTGTAAACAGTGGACACCATTGTGATTTCAAAACCGATAACTTTTGGCAGTGAATGGGACTCGATAGCATATCCAGTTGCTTGAACAGGACAACGGTACAACGGATTAGGCTTTCCTGTATCTGCTTCCTTTTATCTATCTCAAAATTTCTATATCTCAAAATATATCCTTTGCTGCGTAGCCGCCAGCCGGCACAATACTTTCGAAAAGTTAGCTCCGTACCTTCCAACCACCCTTTTGCATACAACTTCTGCTTGTTGCTTTTTGAAGTACCTTTCTAGCTTTTCTCTATTACGAGATATAGCTTATTTCCTTATTTTGGCGTTGAAAACTTGTCATTTTTGCAGAAATCAAATAATCCACCATTTCTTGAGCTACGCAAGCCGTAAATTAAACTAAGGGCATCAATTTGAAGTTCTCGTTGAGGTCAATTATTCATGGCGTTGTACTCTTCTAAATGCTATCCCGTACGCTGCTATCATAAAAAGTGTGGTTTTTGCAAAAACATGACAAAATTTTTTTCCAGCGACTGTGGAGCATTTACCATGCATGCTAGAGGGTTACCACTTACTAGAAGTATTTTACAAAACCCTTTTTCAGTTGCCCCGATTGCTGCTTTCTAGTTTTGTCGCTTGCCAAAGTTGGGGAAAGTAGGCAAAATCCAGGTTGCGCACACATTTTAATTAATTTCTTTTCAAGAGCGGTTTCATAATAATTAAAAAAGGGTCCCCAGATATTTGATGGTGGATTCGAATGATGTGGCCGACGCCTCAGGAAAAGATTTGATTTACTCTGCAAAAAAATCTGAAAAATTAAATTACTTCGAAAATGCAGTAAAATAATTTCCGAGAACTAAAGTTAGTTTCACTGTATTCATTAGAAAGAGAAAACGTTAAGCTCTATTTCGATATAAAATGGCTTCTTAATTCCAAGAAATGAATGAGTAATAAGAGTTCAAAGTTGATGTCTCCAAAGGGAATCACCACCTTAACGGATTTGCTGCAAAAACCACAGGGTATTTTTAGTGGCCCACCCTTTTTGGGTTATAACCCCACTTGTTTGGACTTCCCACTCACTATAAGGAGCCCAGAAAATGCCAAATTACAAGGATTTTTGGTCAAAATTTTCAAAAATTATCTGACAGCCCAAATTTTTCGGTCTAAAATCGTCTATTTTCGTACTAAAACTTGATTTTTCAGCACACTTTTAGCTTAGTTATAGCAGTATAGGTAGAAAACAGACCATTTTAACCGTATTTTTAGCATTTTTAGCCCATTTTATCCTTCCCCGACTTTTAGTCTCCCCCTACAAGACATGTCCTCCCAGACTTCCCCACTTTTTTGGCCTGGGGAAAACCCAGAACCATTAAGCTATTATAATTGTAATAAAAGGTGACTCTGACTTATTCACAAAAATTACTGCTAGAAAGATAAAAACCACTATAAACAGACTCAAATATACAAAAGCGACAGTTGTTTAGAAAAATTAAAAACACGTAAAATAATTTCCAATACAAAGAGAAAATGTTAGAACGATAGAGAAAACGTTAAAACTAATTAACAATACTAGTTGTAAGTCATGAAATTTGTAGAAGCGAAACACGTGAGTACATGCGATTACACTGTACCTTTTTATGATAAGAACCAGTTAATCACGATTCAAATTTCAAAGTAAACGTAAACGTGAACTACCAACCTTAAAATCATCAGGAAATTTTCCCAACTTTTTTCGTCTGATGTCTAATTCTGCTTTGGTCAACGACAGCAAATGTTCACGCCCACGCGACAGTTGAGGTGAACTAACTTCAGCAGAATCAGGCGTATTCAGAGATCTGAAACCATACCAAACACATCGAAATTATTACAAAGAAGTTACTACATCCAAATTACTAAATAGCTGAAAATATTATTAGAAAAGTAAAAGTACAATTTCGCCACCTGCTTCCTCCAATATTCGGCACGTAGCCATCCGCTTAGCTTTATGTTTGGCAAACACTGTTCCCGGGTTGCATTGACGCCCTTCACACAAAACGGGGAGGATAAATTTTGCAGACAAATGAACAAATTTTGACGTTTATAAAAGGATTTAAAATGGCAAAAACCGCAAAAATTAGCTGAGATTAGTTTGTGAAAATTTATTGAAAAATTCAGCTATTCATTCCGAAAAAAATTAGAGTGGGTAAGTTTTTGGCTTTACAGGGGGTGATAGAAATTTATTAGGGTTTCCACTGATCATCATCCCTAGGATTGAGCTGGACATCATCATAAGCCGATACTATTTTATGCGGAACTTCATAACTGTCAAAAGGCAAGTATTAAAGTTAATTCAGAATTTTCTTATTCATTCTTTTCTTTATAAACTGTTACGGTTGAATTACACGGTCGTTCCTCTTTCTCAAAATAGTGGCCTGATCAAATCAAGCCATTTTTCTTCGGAAAATCCACCACCACCCAGAGGCCATGCTAAGGACTGAGTGATCCGATGGTATGCCTGATGTTTTAATTTTTGAAACCGCATAAAGCTGATACCACAAACAGCTGCAATTTTAAGCTTAAACCTAGCGATTTCTTACAATCAATATTAGCACAATCCTAGAACTTATAATTTTAATTACACATCATTTTACGAACCCATTTACGTTCCCGGGTTGGCGCAGCTTTCCAGAGAACCGACCGGAGCCAGAAACGGCAGAATGAGAAAGCGGGGGACCCGCGGCCATTCCAGCCGACGGCTGTGGACTCTTGGCCAAGCCTGAGGACAGCGAAGACTCGCCCTCTCTTCTTCTTCTACCACTAACATGAGATCTGGGATGATCTGAGGAGGCAGAAAACTGAAGGGGAACTCCCTGGACAGCATCAGATTCAGGCAATTTGGAAGGAAAGGAATTGTTCTCAGTGAGGGGAGCCTTGTGAACGGAACCCGGACCACCCGCCTGCATGCCGACCAAGACAAACGGACAGTAGAAGAAGGTGTTGAAGAAAAACTGGAACATTCTTTCCTAAAAATAAAAAAGACATAATAAACCTGGCATTTTTTTAGTGGGGGGGGGGGGGAGGGGGTGGGGGCCCCCCACTTTTCGGTTCCTCCCTCAACTTTTCGGAGCCCCCCACTTTTCGGCAAGCCCCCACCCACTTTTTTGGGGGCCGCCCAAAAGTGTCAAAAAATTAGGTTTTTGGGGTCAAATTTTCAAACATTTTCTCACTTTTTAGCTAATTTATGGACTTATAAGCTAATTTTAAGCTTAAAAACAGCGATTTTTTGCGTTATTACCTTAAAAATACTAATTTTTCGCTAAAAATTTCGGTATATTTTACCTTTGGCTCGCCCCCCCCACTTTTCGGAAGCCCCCCCCCCCACTTCCTCCTCCCAGAGGGAAGGAGAAGAAACGGGGGGGGGGGGGGGGGGTACTAACGCGTTTTCCAATTTTGTTGGTATGAAAAACCACGATTCTAACATCATCATGAACAACAACATCATCCTCTTCTGCAATTGAGATTTTCAGGCAGGAGTCACTTCGTTTGGCCTCCACTGATGAAGATTTATAAAACTCTTTTCCATCCATGTAGACAACAAATCTTGCGTCTAGAATTGCATGCAAATAAACTTATCACTGCAGCAAACTTATCCTGATACTGGCAAGAGCATAAATAGAAAACTAATACGAAACTGCGTTGAATTAAATTTTCCAACACAGTGGCAGACACAAAATCCTTGCTTACTACAGAGGCCGCCAGCTTCAAAAGAAGGAATCCGTTCCATGTGAAACTCCTTTATGCGGAGGTGAACGACGGAGTACTCCAGTCTGTGCTTCAATAGAACTGAATAGTACTGGACGTAGCGACGCTGACTTGGTATAGTTACTCCCTGAAAAGCAAATATGTAGTATAAACTCTTCTGTCTTATCCAACCCATTGCACAAGTCTGTCAGTGTTTCACAAGTATTC